>JABSTQ010009888.1:190000-230059 GCA_013358835.2 Ixodes persulcatus | reverse complement strand
TAGAATTAGCGGTTAGTTTTTCTTGGGCAAGCCTTTGTAACTTACTCCGTATACACCAACTCATGTTTACAAACAAACCGGAGCGCCCGGAGCGCCCCTAGCGGACGCCACCGGCGCCGCGCATGCGCGATGGGAGTGTGGGCAAGAAGCTCGCCGTCGCCCATAAACAAACCATTGAAATGCGATGTTGTCGGCGTCAATGTGAGTCCCCCTGCCCTTTTTCGCGTTTGAATTGTTGGTTCTACGTCTTCCTGGCGATGTCTGACTATCTTGAGCGGCGTCAGCGAAATTACCGAGGCTCGTTACACCGCAAAACTTCGCGTGAATAATGTAACATGTGGCGATTCATTCCGGGTGGACGCCGCAGATTGTACGCTGAAGCCTGATTCGCATGATGAGATTTCGCTCGGAATTTTCAGTCGCGACGCCGCTCGGGCTGCAAAAGCGTGAACCGTAGCTGAGATGGTCGACGACGATACTGAAAATCGCAAGCAGAATCGGACCAACTGAATTAGGCATAACAAGTCGGTGTCGGTCACTGGTAACAATGACCAACATCTCCTTGTATCTACTGTTTACATCGAGCCTGCTTTCCAACCTTCAAATTTAAGTCTTTTGAGGCCTGCACTCACTTCTTATCGCAAGTACCGGGCCAACATTTGGTTTACGGACCGGCGTCGTCTAAGAGAGCAGACGACAAGCAGAAACGTTTGAAAGAGCAGACGACAATTCGAACAATCAGGCGGCCGTTTGAACTTGAAGACGCACTGAACGTAGTCCGCAGGTGGTCCGCACAACTTGACAGTTTTCTGGCGTTCATGTTGGAACAAAACAAATAAATCTAATGACCACAAGTATCCGTGAATTCAACCCAAAGTGCTTCCCGCCCAAGAAATCGTTGTCCGACGGCGTCTGCTTTTCCCTTTTCACGGCACATATCCAGATTCTCGGACGAACCGAGCACGTAAAAACTGACCTTCAAACCTTTCTCGACACTTTTGGTACGGCCCCAGTCGCGGCGTTTTGACGAGAAGGCAGGTTTATGTCTGGTTCCTTTCAAAACAACGCAGGAATACACGTCTGGCATGGGGACTTCTGCCCACAGCCCCAGACCGGAAGTGCGACCGACGCGCCACCACCGCGCCGTGACGTCACAGAGATGAACTTCCGGTGTCCCTCGGGGATCAAATCTTGGTCCCCTTCTGTACATCATATTTGCTAATGATGTCATAGATTGTTTTTTTTTTTGTTTTTTCAATGGTTCTAGTATGCTGGTGATGTAAACATGTTTCACGAGATTGAAGCCCACTGGATGAAAGTGCAGATTGGTATCGACGCAGTCAATATGAGATGCTCAAATAATTGTCTTAAGTAAAATCCGAGAAAAACTAACCTCATCACATTTAGTCGAAAACATATAGTGTGCGTGTACATATCCTTACATTCTCAACATGCTCAACATGTCCAGAATATAAAACAAAATTAGAGGAGGTTATACTTCAAAGAAATTCATCCGAGACGCGAGTTTATCCGCGCCTCGGATGAACCCGCGCGTTGATGCCGTGGTGGCTTCATCATTGAGGATGCTCGGCATGGTGTCTAGAATTACGCGAAAGCTTAGAATACAGTCATCTGAGCCTGTGCTGTATAATTGCTTTGTCCGCTCAAGACTGGAATTTGCTTCTACCGCCTTGAATTCACCTAATTCTTCCAAATATAAACGTATTGAAAGCGTCCATAGACGGTTTATTTGTTGCATTTATGACCGATATACCTCAGATAGAAATCTTAATTATGACTATAACTGGCTGCGAAATGAAATGAATAGGGATACACTCTCCGAAAAAAAGAAGTCTTCATGATATGTTAGTTTTCCACAAACTTTTTTAGACGACAGAGTTTCGTGCTCAGGTTTATTATCCAGCGTAAGTTTTTGTTTGGCTGCTTGCTCATTCAGGTCAATGGAACTGTTTTATATTAGTTGGCGCTCCCAGCTCCCACCTGTCGCCCTAATGGACGCCTTGTTTAGTGGTGTTACGTCATCTTTAATTTATATGTTCCTGCCCTTAAGCTATTTTTACAACTTTGTAATGTCATAATTATTGTAGTATATGCATTTTTTTACACTTTGTAATGTCCTAACTAAAGCACAATAGAGGTTTTTATAGTCTGTTTTTTTTTTTTTTCTTCTAGCTCCATTCGGTATTTTTGTGTGCATAAGGTTGCACTGTTTGATGAGTGCGTGCGTATGTTTCTTTTTCGTCTGTGTCGCGAAGCATCACCGCAAAGGCATGTTTCTGCTGGTGGGCATCAATAAATAAACATAAACATACCTTTATTAAAAGAGCAAGTAAAAAATGACATCCTTTATGCTTCGCGAAAGCAAAATGACATTCCTAAAGCTCACTATCAATACTGCTTAACTTTTTTTCGCAGTATTAAAAAAAAAAAAATTGCCACGCTTTTTTTAAATTATTATATACCAGAAATTGCGAGCGAAAACTATCAGAATGACGACGTCAATGCAAGAAACAATATTAAGTCTCAACGAATTCCTTTCGAAACCGGTCATAAAATGCATGTTTAGTTTGAGCATTCAAATAGACAGACTTCGAGCAAGTGCCTGTTGCCAAGCAGCTCACATTACGTCGCAAAAACATATTTTTAGAAGGTTGTTTTTGTTGTGTTGTAGATGAAAAAAAAAAAAAACTCACTATCGCGGAAGAAAGAGCATCACAGTCGACGCACGTCTACAAAGCAGGGCTTGTGCCTACTTGCATGCAAACGTGCGGAAACTATGCTCCCACCCCGAGGCCTTCGCAGACGTCCTTCAACGACTGTTATTCTCGTCATTGTCGTCGCCGTCTAGAACCTTCCCTTCGCGGGTGGATACGCATACGACGCTTTTGCCAACGCGGATCACGAAGTTCCATCGGGAAACGGGCGGATGCCCTTAGTGATTGGCCACTGTGATGCCTGGAGCATGTTCCCTCCGTTACTATACTCCCCCTCCCCCCCTTAGTTACATCTTTGCAAGTGCATACACACGCACGCACGCACACACACACACAACACGCAAACAAAGACACTCATATACAAACACTTGCGCACACACGCACGCACGCACACGCACGACGCGTGCACCAACACAAACACGCAGGACGCTGTGAAAAGCCCATCTTTATGCCAGGGCCGCCTGTTCTCAATTTACATGCGTTCACCTTTCAGCCCATCCCCACGTTGCCAACATTTCAACCGTTCTAAACCGGGCTCGTACCGAGAGCCTTGCCTTGGGGCCTTCTTGCTTACGAGACCGGCCTCCTCCGCCTCCCTCCTTCGCCGCGTTAGTATTCAAAGGAAAAGAAACTTCCCTGTACCGTCCTCGAAACTTTCGGGAGCGGGATTGCGTAATTTTTGCGACTTTTATATTGTCACAACCAACTTTTATTAAAACTTTTTTTTTCTTTTTTTTTTTTTTTTTTTTTACGAAGTTGGAACGCCGGTGACGTTGCTACGTTTCCCGTTGTCCTCAAGTAACCGTTTCAGGGGCGTACCTTTCGCTGCGTCTTTTGGTTTTTTTTTGGGGGGAACCGACTTCCGAGTCGATGTTTGATTCCGCATCTCTATTTATCCGGGTGTCAATACAATGGAAGGAGTTGCCTCCACAAAAAGAAGAGGAAGTTTCGAGGGTCTTTATGCAGCCAAAGGAAATGTGATGAGCCAGAAAAAGCAAGAAACCAAAGAGAGGCCGATGACGAAAAGTATACAAGACGGCAAATCAACAAACAAATGTCCGACCCGTCTCCGTACCGCGACGACGACGACGACAACAGGGGTTTGGGGTGGGGATGTTTGCAGAAGTGAAAAAAAGTCGGGCGAACTTCGCGTCGACTGTCTCCTTTCCGAAACGCCCGACGATCTGTTTGTTGTGCACGCGCGTCATCGATGTTTTCTTGCGCTACCTTTATTGGGAACGCTGCCTTCGAGCTTTGTCTCTGGGAAACTCGGGAGTACTGCGACGAAGAAGTGAACATCACCGAGCTTGGAGGCGTGGATGGAAGGAGTGGAAGAAAAGACATCACTTGTTTGTTCTTTGCGCCATTTCGTTCGGCATGTTCATCACTCTCCTTCTAGCTGTCTCTCTTTCTGTCTCTTCTCTTTTGAAAGAGTCTTCCTTTGTCTGGTTTTGAAGGGGGCCTCGGGATATCCATGAATGGAAAAGTGAGAGGCTGAGATGAGTACGTCTTTTTTTTTTTTTTTTTTTTTTGGTCAGTGCTTGTCTTTTTTTCTTTCCCGCTTACAATTTTTCTAGTGCTATCTGGCTCGCATGCCCGCTTTCTATTTATTTTTTATAGATACGGGTGGCCTTTTGGGCACTTCTAGTTGCGTGCGCAAATTATATCTGCTGCGTGAACCGCCTTGCAACAAGCTGCTCTCCATCCGCGTCGCTTTATCCTTTTTGTTCTGAAACCTCGTTTTACATTTTGCTCCATTTCAAACTCGTGCCAAATGAAAAGCTCTGATACGATTATTTTTCATGCACACTTTCTTTCTCTCTCTCTCTCTCTCTCTCTCGCTCTTTCTTTCTCTCGCTCTCTTGTCCTGCAGTCGGGAACTTCTAATGGAATCTTAAACGAAAACGGAAGCTGCACAATGCGGGTCCAGAATCCTAACTTGAACAGTTGTTCGTGCTATTTTCGGGGACTTTATGCGGCATGCAAATTCTTATGCTCCTTGCGCGCACCTCGTGTCTTTGTTTACCCCTCCAGATGCGCCCACGTGCTTTTGTTTCCCCCGATCTTAGCAATGGCGCGCGCACTTGGCTCTCCCGTCATTGCGCTTTCCCTGTGCGTCATCTTCGTTGCCCTTTGATCGGCGTTCCATTGTGTTTCGATGCTCCAAAGACGCTTTTTTAAACACTTGCCCTTCAAATAATCTAGTTTGATTATGATATTTATAAGCTAACAAAAGATAACAGTGGTGCTTTACGTGATATATACAGTTGTGCTTACACCAACTTTTTTTTTTTTTTGCCAATTTCCGTAATTGTGTTTATATTTGCGCAAAGCTACGTTGATGAATGTCAAAGTGACCTGCAATTGCAGACATGCGACATGTTACGGATTATCGGTTATTTTATATCGTATATTTTAGTAAGTAAAAAAACATAACTCTTAGGGTTTAATGTGTAGCAAAATTTGCCAATTGAGTGGCGAGCGGATGAATCCCCCCCCCCCCCCCCCTTAAATGGGGCCAAACGAAAAAAAAAATTTTTTCCCTTTTTCTTCTTGTTTTAACTTTGAGGATCCGTAAGGATCCGACGTACAGATACTGTAAATCACTTCTGGGAACCTGACGTAAAAATTTTTTTTTTAAAATGATATTGTATGTCATCTGTCTCACGAGACCCAACAACACACTTAGTCTTTTGAAGCTAAAAAAAAAAAAAAGCTTTTCGTACAATTCGTTTTTAGCACTCGGATAATTTGTGTTTGCGCGAACGTGGGCCACTTGAGTTTCTGCGTGAGCGCCGGCTCTCGTACCTACACGTTCCCGGCTTCTCTCGAGCTCATTCGTAATTCCTGCTCGACTTTCGTCCCCCCCCCCCCCCCCCCAAAAAAAAAAAAAAAAAAAAAAAAACCTCGCAGTTAAAGAAGCGCGCGGGAACGTGGAAAGAGTCGGACTAACAAAGAATCCTCGAGTCGTGCGCCACGGCGCGGAGGAACCGTGGTCCTCGATAGCCTGCTTACACACGCGAGTCAGGTTCGGTACAAGTGTTTTCGTCCGCTCCCAAAAAGGGACTTCAGCCAACGGCAAAGTGCACTTTCCTCTAAGACGAAAACATCGTCGATGACACACACACACACAAACTCACACGCACACGCACGCGTGCGCGCACACACACACACACTTACGTCGTTTTTTTGTTTTTTTTTTTTTATTTTCTTGTGGCTCGGCATTCCGCCTGAGCATCGAGATGTAAAAGAAAGTCGTGTGGACCAACTTTCGAGCCACTCGAGAAACTAGCACCGAGACCGGCGGCGGTGTGGCAAGCGCCGCAGCGCAGCCGCATGGCGCGCGCGGGGATACGAAGTCTGCAAGCTGTGTATGCGCGCGCGTTTGCGGAGGGCACCACGCAAGCACGCAAGAGCTGGGCCGTGACAGTTTGCTCAGTGGCTTTCTTGTGGGAGAAGAGTTGCAGAACACACAAGAGGCGGGCGGGGAGGTTTCTCTTATAAAGTCTCTCGCGGACGGGTTGGTCTCTCTCGGAGCGTCGTCTTCCCGGAGGAGCGAAGGAGACAAACAAAAATCAGTTCGGCGAACGAGCAAGTCGTGCCGCGTCCCCGGGCTCGGCGGCGGTGGAGATCCGAATCGTTATGCGGAATACGTAGACCCGCGATCTTTCCGCCTCTGAGTAGAGAGAGAGCTTCGGGATGCTTCGAGGTGTCCGGTCACGTCGCAGACAGCAGCGCGAGTGGCCCGGCCCTCTGTCAGCACCAGGAGCCTCGAGTGCTGCTGCAATGGCCGCACGCCTCTGAGTTGCATACGATGGTGCGACGGTCAGTGGCTTGCCGCGCTCTCTGGCTTATTGATCCTCCTAGCGACGTCTTCTCACCAAGTCTGGTACTTTCCTTCTTGCGTGTGCTCCAATCTTGCATTTTGGAGTCTTTTTTGTTTTGTCTTTGTGGATGTGCGAGTTCTGTCGCAGACTCATAAGCACGACCCCTTTTCAATGGCGCCTCAGTCACGAACCTCCGCGTAACCGCGATGTTGCCTAATGGTCTGTGTCGTCAGACCGACGCTACTTTCTTGGACACTGATCGATTTGGGCTATTGCATATGCATGAGAGTGGCATCAGATTGTTTACAGTTTCACACAGTGTGATGGGGACGTCCTGGGGAGGAAAGTTTTGTTTCAATTCTGACCGCGGAGAAAGTTCGCCGGATTTATGGTGGTCTCGTAACTCGTGGTAAGAATATCGTTTCCAAGCTCTGTGGGCCCCGCCCAGAAAGTCGCCGGGTGAGTCACCTTCCTTCTCGTCGTCGTCGGGCTTCTTTTCTTACTGACCTCAGTCGCCCCGGTTCCCTCCACGCGAGAACCTGTCGGTGCGCCCACGACGGTCATCTTTGAATATCCACTTTGGTTTCTCGTCTTCCTTCGAAACACGTGTCTGGTTAACACCGAAATTAACGCAAACTACCACTTCACAGATATCATTTGGAATGACAAACTTACAAACATTTAGGTAGATAATTAATACCATTTTGTTCACCGTGTAAAAAAATATTTTTGGTGTTTTACTTTAGTTGCTGACAGTTTAAGAAACGCAGGGCATGTTGAGTCCCATGAATCTTATATTGTCAATCAGTAGCCATTGAAATTGGGACATGGGCCGATAAGAACGCCGAAGACAAGTTCACTAAGCAGGAAGCCTCACAAAAGCTTGCATCCGCATCGCGATGGAGTGCGCGGGAGAAATTACGATACGCAGACTACGAAGAGCACTGATGTAACGCATGTGGTTCTCTGTTATGATAGCGCGCTATTGTATTTTAGCGAAATAAAGGTTTAAAGCAGGGGTGGCCAAACCGCGGATCCCTCGTAAAAAGACCCCCCCCCCCCCCCCCCGCCCCTTTCCGAATTTCCCAAAGAAGATTTTCACAGGAAAAAAAAAGAAAGGATTTCAGAATAAAGCACACTGCAGCTTGCGGTTTGGCAGCCTTGTACTCCCATACGTTCAGTCGTACAGCCTTGTGCCCCCATACGTACAGTCAGACTCTGGACAAAAGTTAACCTTACCCCCCCCCCCCCCCCCGCGGCTCTTAGAAGTTTCGTGGTTTTGTTTGCGGCTCTTAGGCGGGGTCAGCCTGGCCACCCGTGGTTTAGGGTATTTAGTTTCATAAACGTTCTTGCCATATTTCGTAAGCATGTCAACTGTTTGAAGAAGTGGACGGCGCGCAGGCAACACTGGCATAAAGTCGTTTCGCCTTATCCATAACAATCCAATCCAATCCCATCCAACTTTTCTTCCTGTAAAACGTACCCGGGCCTCCATCTTCCTTCCACACGCAGACTGACGGTACTTTCTTGAACACTAATCGATTTGGGCCTCCGTGTCGAACATTCTGTCCAACTCATCTTCATTTCTTAATGGCCACTGGTTCTGATCCCGGGTTTTCTTCGCCCCATCGCTTCCAGGCGGTATTTAATCGCTTCGGTAGTCTTCAGTAGTAGCAAGCAGACGGAGTCTCCGCGAGGGCACGATAAGCAGACGACAAACTCACCTCCGCATGACGCGTCTTGGCGCAGTGATGCGTACGACGAAGTATGCCACGTGGTTTCTAACAGGCTCGTGATTGGACCTGGTGTCCTGTAGCATTGGGCTGTAGTTCATTGTAGGATGAGACGGAGTATACAACTCTTCACAAAGACGCAGCCATCATGAATGTCGTCACTTCTGGTATGCGGTGAAACATCGTTTTGATCTCTCCACGCCGCTGGAAGATGTTAACGAAAAATGCGTGATTGTCACACATTCTTGTCTTGCCTCACCTATATTTTCTCGAATATTCTAGGTTGAAATGTTTTATTATTTTTTCATCCCGCATACCAGATATGGAACCTACGTGACTGAGAACGACAGGAAACAGAAAACGTCTTCCGCGTGGGCTAGCGCACACCAGCTCGGGGCACGCGGAGCGAAAGCTCGTGCTGCAGAACCCAAAGGTCCAGGGTTTTATTCCCACCACTGCTGGTTTATATCTCGATGAGCATCGTACCGGCGTGCGGTCGTGCATCGCTACTATGTGGTGCACGTTAAAGACCCCAGGCTAGCGGCTAAATTTCGCATCTGCAGCTGAGACACCAGTCGCTCATTGGGGCGGGCTAACTTCCGGCTGTATAAATATACGCACAACATAACTACTTATTGAGCCTTGGAGGTCACTGCTTAGGTTACTGCCCTGCTCGAGCATCCTAGTAGTTTCTTGCGGCAGCGGGTAAATTTAAAGATAAAAACGAAAAAAAAAAAAAAAACTGGCGATCGCTTTTCCAAGCTCCCTGTTTTTATCGATCGATCTTGTCCACTATCTACATAATCTTTCTCACTTTCTATCTACATCACACATCCCACATATATACTGTATATTACTGTCTATCCTCATATACTATATATTACTGTCTATCCACATATATATTTATCCATCACATATATCTCTATCTCCCTCTCTCTCTCTTTCTTCTCTCTCGACTTCTTCTTCTTTATATTTTTTCTCCCTTTTGATTAACGAGTATAACAAACATTGATAGTCTCCACTTTTGACATTGGCTATTTTTCTTTCCACGAACCCTTATTTTATGTCTGAGTTGCATCAACAAAAACGTTAAAGTACGGCTTGTCTATTCACTGGTCCCTGGACCATTGGTCGAACACGGTGGGAGCAAAGCAAACACGCAGCCCAAAATGAGTGAATCAACAAAATGCTTTCCGCTCCCTATAACACATATAGTATCCGACTCAAACGTGGTCTTTTGAACAGAACAAATCGCTCTCTTTCAGACCTTAATTAACTCACGCCAACCGTAGGCGTGAACCGTGCACAGAACCCGTTTTTTGTCGTTCGAATTAATCGTCTCGCGTCGTCGACGCGTGTACGACCGTGGTCCACTGAACCGGATCGACGGTTTATTCGGTGCACTCAGTTTAACAGCGCGTTCTCTGCACCCTCATGGGAGAACCCGGAACGCCGACTTGGACTCAAAAACGTCCGAAGCTTCGCGTATCTTGAATGGTGTCGCCTGGTCAGCTGGGAATAACGGCGGGCCAGTTCAGTGTTCGACATACGCGCGCTGCGAAGTTGTTATTCGCGTCGCTTAGTGCTATTAGAATGACGCTTTGAGAACATGCTTAATGAGCCTCGACGCGCACGTATAGCTCTTGTTTGGCTCAAATATATCTTTAGCACACTTTCTTGCGTATAATGTTGAGTTTAACAGTCCACGATTAAACTTTCTCCAACATAATTTGGAGAAAGTTTATTTGCTAAAACCTTATCAACTTATCCATTCATTACACTCACTTACATCTTAAGAATCTTGGGGCTTGGCTTGCTGTGTCCAAGCTTGAAATAAGAGTGGATGATCAACAGTGTAGTGGGAATCGAGCTTGTTAACGAAACAAACAAACGAAAAAAGAAAAATGAACGAACCATAAGGTTCCCTAAAATCACACAAAAAGGTGTGGTAAGAGGAGAAATACACTGGCTCGAGCAAACAGAGGCTTCTCTTAGCTTCTCTTGAGTTCGTTGCATTCGTCCTCAGCTTTCCATTGGAGCTATACCTAGCAGTTTATCTCATTTCGCCCAGCAGGTTTTGGCTTAAAAAAGATAAGGGCGCTGGTAAGGTCTTCTTGGTGCTGTGGTACTCACAACTTGAATTTTTTTGGTGTGTCCAGCAGTGAGTAGTTTGCTCTTGATATTAGGAATTATATTCGTTTCACTTATTTTCTTTATAACAGCAAGTAGCCCGTACCACTTAAGTTGGCTGATCCCCATCGCGGGCATTGACATGCGTAACGAATTAATGATCCGCCTTTTTCTGGGTGCTGTCCCAATCTTTAGTTCGCCACCCATGATGGAAAACCCTAGATTCAATATATCTCGGCTGAATGATTAATCGTCTTCGAACAATGTACACATTTCCAAGCGCGCCGTGGTGTCAGCTACTCCCTTTCGAATTTCTACGCCTTGTTTGTTCTTTCGTCAGAAAAAAAAAAAAAAGAACGATCGAAATATTGAATTTGGCGGACTATACAGAACTCTTTTACCAGCCTCTTGTGAAATGAAACAAAACAAAAAAGTACAACCGTGGCGAGTCGCGCAGCTTTGCGTGATTTGTCTCAGATGGAACCCGAGCGGACTGAAACAGTAGACGAGGTCCTATCTCAAGAAAGCGTCGCATATGCGCTTGAAACGCGTATATGCAACGACGAATATAGTGTTTCCAGCTTCCCCCTGCGCACTGACATTGGCTTCGACAAAGGCGAGATAAGTTTCTGCCTGAAACGAACCCCATTGTCGCGAACCTGCCGAGGAAGATGCACCGGAAAACGAGCGCCATTTCGAGCGTCTCTGCTGTCGCCAAAACTACAGTTGGTGGCACCGCCATTCGCGCGATCTGGCGCTCGGAGACTTCTCACTGCCGTCGCAGAGAAACGACGACAGCAAACAATTCACCAACACCGGGGAATGGCCCAACGGGAACGCGCTTCCAGGGTCAAAAGAAAAAGAGGAAAAACGGCTCGCGGCTCTTCATTTTGTTCTTGGCTCGTCTCCTTCCTTCTATCCACATGTTCGCGACGCTGCGTGTCTTTTTTTTTTTTTTTTTTACTTATCTTTTTTTTTTTGGTATGCGACCAAACTCTCAGTGTTTACCGTCTTCTGATGGACGACTGATCGCAATCCACGGCTGAGGAAAGACGTCGAAAGACCAATATCGTCCTTCTCCTGCTATTGTGGGGGGAACCGCTCGCGACATTCGATGCTTTTTCTTTTCTTTTTTTTTCTTTCGCGATCCATTCATTGTTCCCAGTCGTTAGGTTGCTTGCCCCTATCCCTTGACGTCCCCGCCACGCAGTTGGGCAGCGTCCGTCGTCGCTGTCCTTCGTTTTATTCTATAGCATGGCAAACGGCGAAAGCCTACGACACCAGTGAGCCAATCAGCGCGTCGGAACGAGACACGTGACGACGTATCAGAGGAGTGCGCTCCTCCTGCGAAGAGCTAGTTCACGTGGTATACGATCCGTTTCCCTGGCTGGCTCGAAGGGGCCGAATCGTTCGATGTTTTCCAAGTTTTGTTGCTGAGACGTTGGTGTAGGTGTGATGCGCCTTGAAGATCCGTCTTTCTCTTTGCATTCGATGGGAATATCGGCTGACGCGCTGGAATAGCGTTGTTCTTGCCCGTACGGTCGAGGCCTGCCTATCCAAAGTTGAGATGTTCCCGAAGCAGAGATGTACAGGCGTCAGAATAACTTGTTTCCTTTAGAACGCGCACTCTTTAGATTGCGCCGTCAATACGTCGTGTCTTGGAAGCTGTCTGTTGGCTGGCTTGACTTTTAATCTTCCCCTTACAATGGACAGCGGCGGACGCTAAAACCTATTGGAGCCAATCAGGTTGCTGTCCGAGTGTCAGGTAACCTTCACGAGCAGCGCAGCGACGCTTGAGATGCAAAGTCTCAAGCTCGGAGCGCTGGACTGTCTTCGGCATCTTAACTCAAAACACTTGAAATGTAGATACCACGCAAGCCTTCCTCTCAGCTTAAAGAAACTTTGATGGACAAAACGTGCAAGTCGTGCGCTGTTTAACTTTGATATTAGAACGTTTTGGCATATTCCTATCGTAATACTGTTAGGGTTACCGCACTTCCTGATCCGAGCCTGGAATATAGAATTAAAGCAACGTTTCTAGGCAACTGTCACCTTATACCCCGCTGCTGGAAAAACAATATCGTGCTACGACAGTTCGCTGGAACTTTTCTTCGCGATGCCTTTCCCGGCCTTGTTCCATTGTAGCGGTAACAGCGCGCTAGAACGATTTACAGACACTGCGCCACTGTGCAATTCAGTCGTCCGATATATCACATAGCTTCAGTTCCGTTCCGACCGTCGTCACACTTGCCCTTCCAACATTTTTTTTTCTCCTGTTTTATTGATCACTAGTCCTATCTTGTTAGGCTAAATTTGTAGCTATAGCGTCGCATCTGATCGTCGTAACTAATTCGCAGTAGTTCATGTGCCTAATAATTTTCGCGCTCACTAAGTATGCAGCAAAGATCAAATCAGGGGACTTTGACAAACGCAATTCTCTAAGAGTTTTCAACCAGGGTTTCAGGGGATCTGTGAACCAAGCAAAAGGTGCGTTGTCCTGTGGCTAGCTTAAAAAGAAAGCCTAAAATTACAGGAGTTCCAAAGGAGCACTACAAATCAAAGCTCTTATACGGTGTAGAAGAATTTTCTGAGCAAAAGAGACATCTCGACAAGACCAACTTTATGAAGATTTTACAGAGGATCGGTGGGCCGAGTGGGCTAGCTCACGGCGCGCACCATCAGCTCGGAGCGCTTGGAGCGAAAGCTCGGCGTGCAGAACCCTGTTATCCTGGGCTCAATCCCCACCCCTGCCCGTTTCGATTTCATCATACACCGGCATGCGGTCGTGTATCACTACTGCGTGGTGCACGATAAAGACCCCAGGCTTGCAGGCGTACTGCACTGGCTAAATTTCTCATCTACAGCTGTGGCACCAGCCGCCCATTGAGGCTGACTAACTTCCGGCTGTATGAACATAAGCACAATACTATAGTATTAAAGATTTTACATCATAGCCCTTTCGGTGAATTTGTTCGCGCACAAATACTAGAATGAGGACCTTCACCAATAATATAACGTTATCAGTATAGCATCTCGTGCAGACAGTCAATTTAAATGCGTCAACGTTTAAAATGACTATCTGCAAGGCTGCGTGCCCTGGTGCATGACGCCGTCTTTCGTTTGGACGGTCGTGGTTTGGTTTGGACTGGACCTGTTTCGTGGGGTCGGTGCGTGGTTCCCGCCGCGGTCTTTCGCTCCGTTTGTTCGCTCGTTACTTCCACTTTGCCTCTTACAAGAGGGAAAGAGTCTTCTGGCACGCTTTCAACGATGCGCCGCGGGCGCAGGAGAGGAGGGGATCGAGCGGCCGTGGCGGTGGTACGCGGCAACGTAAAACCGAGGCGCGGCGACGACGCCGTTTTCGCGAAACCGCCAACCCCCGGAAGGAAAGATTGACTCCTCGAAGACAGCAGTACGCGGATCATAGGTGGCGACCGATGGAAGGTGTGGTGGCTACACCAGAAACCGCCGACGCCCGGGAGAACATGCAGCGGTTCTCCGAAAACAAGAGTGTGCGGACCGTTGCGAGGTCAATAGGGACTTTTAGCAAACCGTTACCGTGTTCCGCGTGTACGGTACTACCGGAGCCTTTGATGCATGCTTTTAAGCGCGCGCCCGGGTGGTACTATGACCGCGGGGCACGCGCTTAAAAGCATGCTTCAAAGGCTCCGGTAGCGCGGTACGCGGAAGATAACGGTTTGCTAAAAGTCCCCAATATTCCCATCCTTCGTCGAGTCGGAACCCCTGCGCTAAATCCTGACGCATTGCGTCCAGAATAAGTGTAGCGACAGCGGCGATTTTGTCATCATTTTTTTTTTCTTTTCTATCCTTATTAGAAGAATCAGAAACAACTTTCGAGTGATATATTTTTGGTAGCGAAGTCGTCTCGCACATATTCGAGGTATCTCTCATTCGTTTTTTTTACCAATAAGTACTCAATAGTAACTGCACACTCAGTCACAGTGAGGTGTCCTGCGCTCTGGAAGAGGTGAACACTACGCGTTACTACGTGTACTTTGATATTGCACAAAAATTAATTAGCGAACTTTTTTTTTTTTTACATCAATGTACCGAACAACTGAAATCCGAGGCAGACTTGCGTAAATAAAAATCCGCTGTAACATAAAAAAAAATTGTAGACCGTATATGGCACAACTGTGAACCGTGGCGTCTTGAACCGGCAATACTAAAGCCGTGGTGACACCGCTAACACATCGTACAAAATAACGCATCGTACATTGGTCATACAAAAAAAAAATTGTCTGTAGTCATGTTCGAATGATGTGTAGGAAGCAAACATGCTTGGAACATGCGTGAGCCGTGTCTGCGGATAATTCTCTCATCATGTGTGCAGAGAAACTCCGTGTCATTTGTACGACGTACAAGCATTGCGAATGCGGCTCAAGGGATTTTGACGATGGCCGTTTATACCGAAACCGGAAGAGGTAAGAAAAGGCAAACTCACGCCGCCGCATTGTGCGGCGCAAACTTCAGCTCCCCGTGGTGCCAATTTACGGCGCCGTAACCCACTCAAGTGCGGTGGGTCTTTCGACTGACCGACGCACTTGATCCGCGTGGAACCAAACCCAACAAGCAGACGAACAAGCTCCCCCGAAAACGGTTCGGTTCAAAGCGCACACACACGTACGCGCAAACTTCAAAAAACGATCGACCACGATTGCGAAAGGAAATGTTCACGGACTAACCGGGCAAATAGCGTCCTTTTTTTTTTTTTTTCGCCTTGAGTGCGAATTTGCAAATTAGGCTAGTTTCCGGCGCCTCCCTGTAGGCTCGAAAGCCGCGTCGCTGGACTTCGCCCGGCTGTCTTCGGCGAGTTGGAAACGCTCTCCAGTGACCCGGCCACCGATTATCGACCAGTGTTCACACTTCGTTTCAGTTTAAGGTGGACCGCGAACAAAGCTACGGGCCGTCCCAGCCAATCTAATGCCTCGAGAGTGTCACGTGACCTGGGGGGAGGGGGGATGCATGCGCACAGAGACGTGTGGGAGGCGCAGTCACTGCGCTGGCTTGGCTGCGATGGCTGGTCCGTTGCGGTGCATGTTATAAGGTGCAGCGAAGCCTAAACCTCGTCCGCCCTGAGTTTCGACTACCAGTTAAATCACTCCGCTTCATAAAAAAAAATGGCGAATGTGAAGCAAAGTTTCGGAGATAAGCGGAGGGGAAGAAGGCTCCTAGAAACTGCCAAGGATCGATGTCTGCACGAATTGTTTTGGGATCAAATACGGTATGGATCGATATGTCTAAGAAGATGAAAAATTGATGCCCGATGAATATCCGCCGAGAGCGTATTTCGAGAAACCAAGCTTTGTCAAAAGCCGCTCCCGAAATGAGGCGTTTGAATGCTGGCGGAATGTGGTTTTTGGACGTAAATTAATCTACCCTGAATATTGATGCGAAAGCTATGACAGTTTTATGACACTTTTTTTTTTTTTGAGGATGCACTTTACATGCGGCTTTGTGAATCGGGAAAAGAGCTCTAAATATCAAGATAAAAGAGTAGTATATACTTCCTCAATCGAAACGTTTCTTTGTTCATCACAGTATGGCGGAAGAGTAGTTTGAAGCGGTGAAAAATATTTGCATACGAAACAACTTTACCTCGCATACCTCATAGTCCTTATAAGTAAAAAAAAAGTACTTGCCTAAAGTAAAAATGGGATTGCAATGGCATTTTAAGAATGTGCCGCCAAAATAAACGTAGTCGGGTCTGTACTAATAATAAAAAAACAAGTCAGGAAAAGCGGGCATAGGTGTTTTGTTTTGTAACATTCTAACTACAATTGTATTATTAATAAGCCCCCTAAGTCAACAGTCGTACCTTGGTGTACTATACCAGTGCAGGGATACCGTAGCATTAAGAATGATCAAATCCGAAATCGAGTAGATTATTCTTAAATTCCCAACTGGCCAGACCGGTCAGGATCGAACGAGATGAAGTAATGTGCAAGCGAGCTAATGATAGTTAAGCATGTTTAAAATCCGAGACTATGGTGAGAAAAAAAAATTGAAAGACGTCTTCAAATCTCTACAATTGGAAATTAGAGCGCAGCTCTTGGGGTATTTTGATTTTGCGATATACCGTGATGGGAGGGTACGCAGGAGGCGGAGGGAAGTATAGAGAAAGAGGAGGACAGTATGGAGGACCCTCCCCTTTTCCTCCTCCGCTCTTCGTCGTCGTCCTCCTCCTCCATAACCTCCCCTCCTCCCACAGTTTCCCCGCCACATTTAGCTGGAAGTTGACGCCACGTGACCTCAACACTACTTCAGTTTCCCCGCTAAATTTAGCGGGGAAAACGACGTCACATGACTTCGTGTCACGTCACTTATGAACAAATTCAGGTTCTCCGCTAGATTTAGCCGGAAAATTGACGTCACGTGACCTCAGCACCAATTCAGTTTCCCGCAAAAATCTAGCGGGGAAACTGAATTGCTGTCGAGGTCATGCGACGTCAGTTGTACCGCTAAAGTTAGCGGGGAAACTGAATGCGCAGTGTTGCACTATGGGACGTCACAGACCTACACAGCAGTTCAGTCTTTTCGCTAAATGTAGCGGTGAATTGAATTGGTGTATAGGTCTGTGACGTTCCATATTGCAACGCGCGCGGTTGCGCCGACGGCGACGCCGCGAAACACGGGAACTAGCGCCTATACTAGAGCTGCGCTCTAATAGAAAACTTCGAAGTCGAGGAAGAAAAGCACAGGAGAAGACGTCTCAATCGCAGCTAAATCGTTAGTTTCTCTCGCCCTTTATACACCCCCGAGAGACACTAACCACTCCTCTCGCGGACATACACTTCGTTCAATATGCACCTATTGGACTCCTAGATACTTATGAATCATCCATCGAATGACCACTTAGAAATGTCCGCAGTCAAACTTGGATACTATTAACACCAACCTTCCTCCCATACACATACTTTGTTCGAAACGCTATTATTCTTTTTTTTTTCATACTTTTTCCTTTTTTTTTTTTTCTTCACCACAGTCTCGGGTTTTAAACATCACGATGAAATAATGGCAGTTTCCATCCGGCATTTCAGAACAAAAACACTAAAAAATCATCTTAAAGTCAGCGCAAAGTGAATTCTGATAGTTAAGATCGCGCAAAGATGCGGTATCTCAAGCGGCTTCAGACGAAGGAGTTACCGGCGCTTTTGTTTGGGTTCCTTTAATTCTTTTTTTTTTTCTTCTCCTCAACACTCTTACGTGAATTTCTGACATCAATTATACTCTGTCCATTAATAAGTTGACAGGACGGTGGAAGTTACGTGCTCGTTGGACAGGTCAACCATCGGTCTTGAACTGCGGGATCATGCTTTCTGCGCGTGCTATCGCCCAGAAGGTAGAGTCTCGAGTTAAAAGTCAGGCCACTGATTGGTTTTGCAGCACGTAGCTTCTACTACCTTGTCAGCTTACTGATGAACTGCGTATAGAAACAGCCTGTAACGTCATTCAACTTAGGCAATGCAGTGGAACTTTTTCGCCGCTTTCGTACTCTGTTACGGAGGTGAAAATGCGAGAGAAGTGCCTACTATGCTAGAAGATCGTAAAACCAAGGAAAGCTGCTTTCAAACTGCTGCGGAGCCGGCACTGCGCTTGTCAACTCACAGGAAATTTTCCAGCACGCGGAACCGGCTTAACTTTTCTATAGTGATATTAACCCGAGACTGTCGTACGAAAAATACAAACTTTACAGTGGTGGGAAAAGACAACAGGGAGACAGACAACGTCTTAAAAACTAAGACGTTGTCTCTGTCCCATTTTCTTCTACCACTGAAAACGTTCCTTTTTTAGTATGTTCTAGACTAGTCTATGTTCATGTCACTGTAGGGTAAACTTCGGCTAGCCTACCTGCTCACTAACTGTATTTTCGGCTTAGCTTAGTCCTGAATATTTGAAAGAGATTTATTTTATTCCAAATAACATCGATAGATAGATAGAGAGGAGCATGCACCAATTAAGAATTATAACCTCGAGAGACGAGTGCGGGTCGGAAGACACATGGATAAAATACGATTTTATGTATCTTAAAAAAATATTCATATACCAGAAATATATATTTTCTCTTCTTGGCTCGTTTCGCTCGTTTTCGAGCCCGAAGGCAAATGTTCATTACTCAACGATCTTCCACAACACATTTGTTAGTGATTGTACCCATTTAATATCCACATAAAAAACTAAACAATAAATACTTGAAATAGTTGCGCAAAACATTGAACCCTATAAACGTTGTCTTCGTGCTATCCGCGAACAACAGTGAGTGTTTCATAGGTAGAGATACGTGTTAGTACTAACTATTAGCGGCGAGATGTTTTGGTGGCGCCCTCCTGTGGTTCCCCCTTGCGACGTCATTACCTTGCAAACAACAAGTTCGATGGTGTTTGTTATTAGCATGGTGGAAGCTTGAAATCATTGCTCTCTCAAAGGAACACTGCCAACACCGTCAAAATTAAAGTTCTTTCATTCCTCTTATTTCCGTCGATGATAAATCCCCTTTCCGACGTCATAGTCAGCGTTCGGCCAATCGTGGAAAGCCGACCACAGCAACGCTTTCGGTCGCGCACGGGGCTAATAGGGGGACCTGGCAGACATTTCCATGTGCGCGACCACGGTGTGCGCGACATCGACATCTATCCTTCCATAGGCGACGATGAGCAGAGACGACACTACCCTCCCTCCCTCCTCTCCCCTTCCAACTCGTTCCACGTGCTCAAGCTCACAATCGTTCCTCGCAATATTTCGAGATATTTCGAGAGGAATCGGGAAATGTTTCTGTTCCCTCCAGAAGGAAGCGCTGGTTCGAGAAAAAGAATCATCTCGCGCCGACAGAGAGAAATCGACACTGGCACGGAAATGAGATTGCAGCTGGAGGATTGGTCATAAAAAAAAAGTTTTTCTATTCCACGGTCGTGTAAGCAACAAAAGGACAATATACGAAGCGAGGAAGCGCTGCTGCGCGGAACGTGCGAACACCCGACTTGCTCTTCAATTTCGTGAGCGAGCGAACAAGTCAATTCCCCGTGGCCCTAGGAGGCCTGTCATGCCGAGATTACGATTTCTACCGCTTCGCGCTCGGGACATCGCCGGGCGAAAGGGTCACGAGAGCTGAAACAAAACTCGGTTGTCTCGACGCTGCGGGCCACCTTTTTTTGCGTGTGTGTTTGTTTGTGTGTGTGTGTGAAGCGCCGTGGGAAGTTCTTTGGTTGGTTCTAGCTGGGACTGTCTTGCAATCCTGTTTTGCTAACCCTTTTTTTTTTTTTTTCGCGGGGGTGAGCGGGGATGGAGGGTGATGCGAGGGCGAGTTTAGGAAAGAACCGTACGAGCCGTTGTGACTAGGGCCAAGGACGCAATCAAGTGACCGTCCGCAAAAACAAATAGGGAACAAAAGAAAACTAGGACAACTTTGAGCAACAACGTATTCGCTTCCATTCCTCTTGAAGACTGAGTTTCCGTGCATGTTTGTCTCGAAAAACAAAAAGAAAATATCATTTGCACATTAAGCTCGTTCTACATTTTTTTTTTTTTTCGAACACCAAGCGCAATAGAGCCATCCTGTGAGGATTATTCGTTCACCATCTGCGCTACGGCCGCCTTGAATCCTCGGACACTGCGTTTTGCAAATATTCAAGGCGGCCGTAGCGGCCGCCTTGAATATATGAATATATATATATATATATATATATATATATATATATATATATATATATATATATATATATATATATATATATATATATATATATATATATATATATATATATATATATAGATGTGTGTATATATCGCTTCTTATAATGTTCACGCTTCTCGTCACTCTCTGCATTTCTGAGGTCTCATTGGCGAAGGCAGTTACCGTCTCCATTGGTGTATTTTCATACCTACCGTAATATCCCGAGAGATGGCCCACCTAAAATCAAGAGCGAATCGCGTGAAAATATGGAGTGGGCTAAATTTCGGTGTCCAATCACGAAAAGTTGAAAAAAGGGTATTTTTAGGTCATGTGTCTCTCGCAAGATTGTTATGGTGGCGAGGGGCAACGAAGCAAAGATGACTGTACTTCTCAGTCAGCAACGTTCGCTTATATCCCGGCTTAGCTAACTAGCAGCATTTACGCCGATTTCATAATTGATACCAACGCTTGTATTACTATGAGTAGGGCTATCTTTCGGTGTTCAAAAGATATAGCAAATAAATCCAAAAATAGGGGTGGTCTATCTTTCGGGGGTGGAGCATCTCTCGGGATTTTACGTTAATTAATCGTTTCGAACAGGTTGGCAACATCTTCTAATACCTCCATTTATCTTCCGCTCGGAGGCAACCGTATCCCTGGAGGCAATCTTCAAAAAGCTATTCTTATTTTTTAAGTTACGGATAGAAATTAAAAAAAAAAAGAGATAGATCTTGAAAGCGACTTTTTCTAGACTTACATTTTGTTTTCTTTTAATAAATAAAGAAAAAAAGTCGAAGCTTGGTGGCACATTTCATTTGCAGTATTTTCCCAAGCCTCGGGACATATATAGAGAAGGGCATTGCGGAGGTTTTCCCTTCTTGTTTTGACCTACCTTTCTTTCAATGGCTAAATTCTGAAGTGTGTTTGCTCGCAATTGTATAATCCAGAAAATGCATTTCTCTATGTCTTGTATTATTATTTTTTGTAGATTGGTACCTTCTACAGCAGCAGTGTTCAGGATAAAAATGAGAAACTGAGAGTAAAAATACTTATCTTCACTTAGGCATATGGATAGCTGTCGCGCTGCAAGAGGCACTTATTTAGTCGATTAACACGACACAATTAAGTGAGGAACAGAAATATAGGTATGAATATCGGTAATTGGAACATTAGGACGCAATACTAGGTGCGTCCCGTTATAGACAAAACCTTTTATGTTCTGATCGAGTACTCAAACTTAAAATGAAAAATAACGGTTTGGTTATAGCTACGGGGATCATGACTTAAATAAAATTGGTTCTTATTTTTTTTTATTTTGGGGGGAGGGGCACGAGGGAGGTGTCAACTGTTTACTATTTCATTGATATGTCTAGCACTACACCGGTTTCCTTCAATTCGAGTCAAACTTTCAAAATAGAAAGGTTCGCCGGCAACAAATGTAATTCCTTTTAGAAGAAAACAAAGAGATTGAGACTGTATTGTACACATCGCGACACTGTTAGCGCGAACACGACATCGGCACATTTTAGCAAATTACTTCTAAATATTATTAGCGAGCACGAAATTTTATCACTTACATTATAGAACTAAATTAGCTATTTCCGTAGCAATAATAACTTGGATGACATCCCTTGGTTTCAAAGAGAAAAACTGAAAAAACCGGCGATCGCTTGTTCGCGCTAACAGTGTCGCGCTCTGTACCTACGTATCGTGCACGTAATTCCATGGAACGAAGGTTAAATATCCGCTAGGCCTGAATTTGTATACCAAATACCCCACCACTGAACGCAATATTCTGAACTTTAAAAGTAGTTGTCTTCTGCGTTCAATCACGTACGCAAACAAAAAAGAAAAAAAAAATCCATACTCTCCAGCATTGGTTCTTCGTCGGTTGCTCGAGAGATTCACTGAGACCCTGTTTTGGGGTCTGCGAGAAGGGTTAAGCTGGGGTGCAATCACCAAACAACCCTGGCAACATACTGGCGGTCACAGCAGCGCTTTTGGTCTCGCTTGCTCCATACGCCATTTTTATCCGCAAAGAAGCTTACGCAAAAGAGCATCATTGCTCTGTAAGCCCGATGGCGTAAGCTATTTATTTTTTTTTTTTTTTTTCAAGAAATGCGAAGACCAAGAGCGTTTACGGCTGACTTTGTACGCAATTATATAAATAAATATTTCGAGGCCTGTGATGATTTGTTTTCTTTTCCCCGCCTTCGTTGTTCGCTGTTTATTCGCGAGGAAAACGTTTCTTCGTTGTCTATCATTTCAAAACATCAATGATCAAGAGATCTCACAACTGTCTCCCTACGCAATGGCAAATAAATATTCCAAAGCATAAAATGATTTTTTTTCTACCGTTTTTACCGACCGTCACTATTCGCTGTGTATTCGGGAAGAAATGTTCCTTGGTTGTCTATCATGCATGCATGAGAATTCCCTCGGTTTGATCTCGTTCCTTCGTCTTGTTTACTGAATCATGAGGGCGTCAGCGTTTCTTTGCGGTTCGATGACCCGAAAAACGCCGTTTCTAACCGTAACCGCTCGGAAACAAGCGGCCATGAGTTGGCCTCAGGATGTGGTACAAACATGGCGAGAATAAAACGCCCGCGAAAGGTTTCTTTTTTTATGCGAAGCTTTGATGATTGTGGGGAAGCTTAAACCGTCTCTTGGGGCGTACTTTTTTTTTTTGTTTTTTGCTTGGTACACGCATTTGGTTGCAAAACATTGTGGATGATTACTGATGCATCGTCGAAACTAGCTGCGTCTGGAATCTCACATTACACGCCACAAAAACCGAGGGTATTTTGAAATCGGATGACGTGCTTGCAACTCTTGTAATCCAACCCCGAAGTTTTTGAGGAGACAAAATATATGAGAGTTTTACTGTAAAACGGTGCGCGCTCGCGCCCACGCCCGTGTTTCTGCACGTTTTTTTTTTTTTTTTTTTTTTTTGCTTGCCGCGGTGATATGTAATAAATAAAATTGCAGTCGGGAAGGGCTTTTCCACAAACACGCTACTTGCAAATAAATATTTCACGAGCCTTTTAATGGTGGCAATCAGAATTTAAATTTGAGAGGTTTTCTTTCTTCTTTTTCTTTTTCCCTATTTTTTGGGGGGTCGTAATACGCTCGTGGCGCAATGACGGATATCCAGGTCGAGCGAAAGCTGCGTATATCCATAAAGCCTTCACGGCGTAACATATTTTTTTTTTATTTTTTTTTTTACTTTTCTTTTATCGTACTTTCTTCTTCTTTTTTTTTCTCTTTTTCCTCTCTCTCCGGGCGCAGACTAATAAACTGTGTGCCTTCGCTGATTTCATGATGATGAAACGGACCGTGTTTATCGCATTCATTAATCACCTCGGTATACCGCTCACAGCAATTCCTCCAGCTTTTTTTTCTTTTTTTTTCACCGATTTAAAACGAGCTTTAAACACGGCCACTGAAATAAAGGAGCAATTCCGTCGGGACGAAGTTATCGACCCATGTCAAGGAACAAGCGTAAAAGACGAGCATATCATCCGAAACTTTGGTATGCGAGAAGAGATAGTCGCCAATAACCGAAAAAACGCAGACTGCGTCTTAGTAAGGTTCACGCCTTCTGGTTCGCGATTGGTTCTTCGGCGTCCTCGTCGGCTTATGCCGCAATCTGATTGGCTGCAGAACGATAATGAGATGCTCCAAAGCCCGATTCGCACGGTGCGATTTCGCTGGCGATTTCGTAGTTGCGACCCCGCTCGTGTTCGCTGCAGGCATGACGACATGGTTATCCGCGGACCCGCCTCGATTGTGTTCCAAGCATGTTTGCTTCATACGCAAGCTATACTTAGAACATGTTCGCAGGCAGTTTTGGATGCGAATGCATTAACTGTCGCATGGAGCGAAGCGGGCGTTGTCCGTAAACGTCTGTAGTAGCGAAACGGCAGTTGAATTCCCATTGGCCAGCGAAACGGCAGTTAAATTCCCATTGGCCAAAAGCACAGCAAATGCAGATGCATCGTCACGGGAGCCGTGGAGCCGGCGGGGTTCGCCGCGCCTGCGCTGTGGGGGAGCGTGATGCCGCCGCCGTAGCGCCGTGTGAAAAAAGGAAGACGTGGCGCGCTGCTTGTAGGAACGCGCTGCGTGTAGGAATGCTTTCGCATTCCTACCGCCGTACAAGAAATAAACAAGCCTCGGACAGTGTCCGCAGTCTGCCTTTTGTTCGACGCATTAGCGGTGTGGTCGCGGCGTTGACTATAGTCAGATTGAGACGGCATATGATACATTGGAAAGGACGTTTGGGGCCTCTTTTTCCCTAATGCTCTGGAGTTGCTACGTTCCCCGGATGGTACTTTGTTGTCTATTTGCTCGTTTACATGATTAGTTCGTTCATTATTATCAAATTTTGTCGTTCTAAATACATGGCTCGCACGTGGCGTCAGTCGCCCCTCTTTTTGGTGTCCAGTCTCGTTAACGCGGCGGAATCTATACGCTCTCCCGCTCCCTTTTCCCCCCCTTACGTGTCCGATCAAGCGACGTCAGTGCAAGCTACGTATACTTGTGTACGGTACCAAAAAAAAAAAAAAATGTTGAGTTTTATTGCTAAAGTTGAAGCCTGGGCGAGTTGGTACGACATATTTAAAAGGTTAAAACAGCGCAAAAAACAACGGACAGGGTAAAGAAGGACACAGACAGAGCGCTGACTCACAACTAAATTTTATTGAACGCAATGGTGCAATGTATATACGCACAATTTAGAACAAAAAAGAAGATAATCAGCCTAAAAAACACACAAAACAAAAGCACAAAAACAAAGTATCGCATCTAAAAAGACATAAAAAGGACACGCGGTAAAACCAAGCTAATCATGCGGCCAGAAAATTAATCTCCTTCCTAGATAAGGCAACAGAAGGGCTGCTGACACGCATGACACCCAATCTTTCTATTTCTAGAGCCTCCAGAATTTCACGTGTCAGCTGGTCCCGGTGACGTTTAACGACCTCGCACTGTTGGAACTGAGGCTGGTAGCTGCAGTCACGGCAATGTATGCCAAGGTGACCGGAAACAGTCGAAGTGACGTTGTAAGCATGTTCCTTTAGCCGGTCATTGAGACAGCGACCTGTCTGGCCAACATAACGCCCCCTGTCCGTTGTTTTTCGCGCTGTTTTAACCTTTTAAATATGAGTTTTACTATTTTAGTAGCGAGCGATCAACTAGTTAACTTCCATAAGAAGCTGTAGTCTGTCTAAGATGTAGTTCGACCGCACTCTACGATCCCCCCATCAGGCTACGGTAATCGAGCAGCAGCAAAAAAAAAAAAAAATCATCAATGCGCTCGACGTTTTTTTTTTTTTCTTTTCTTTTTTTTTCTTCTTTAGTTATTACTTGTTTGTGAAGTCGGCTGCGGTCGAGTTTAATGGGAAACGAAGTATAGACCTTTGCAAAAAAATCGCCTTCTGAGCGCTGCCATCTTTGTCTGCTAGGCTGTGCAATGCCTTCTGAGCATGCGCTGTTGCTCTGCCGTGCGGTAGATCAGACCCTGCGGATGCGTCCACAGATCAGTGACTCAGCATTTTTCGCCCGGGTGATAAGTGATGCAAAGTTTTGAAAAAGTGGGAACGTCAAACACGACCCCCAGTCACTCGATTCCTAAAATAGAAAAAAAAAGCAAACTTAAAAATATAAAAAAACGCAAAAAGACTACAACAAGAGAAACACAACGCACTTCTTGTAAAGTTAATGAATGAAGGGAAAACTCTAACCAAAAAGATTAATACGGAGCCCGACGTTTCAAGGCCAGTTCGGCCCCTTGATCACGGGTGACTGTTTTTGTCCTTGTCGTCGTCTTGCAAATTGCCCGGTGTTGTTGGCTTCTTTAAAATGGCCGTTGCATTTGCACGCGCTTTATGGTTCGTAGCGCCTCGCGTGACGCACCGCAAACCGGACACGTAGGCGCTTGGCAGTGTCCCAGCTGACCGGTTGACGTTATTTTTGGTGCTCTGGATGTACCAGGACTCTAATAAAAGGCGTCTTCGCCAGTTTCTTTCGGTGCCAAGAATAGAGCAATTATTGAATCCAATCGTGTGACCCTCTTTTTGGACGTGTTCTGCCAGCGCACTACCCTGCACGTTATTCTTTTTGACGTCATACTGATGTTGGCGTAGACGTTCCGGGAAGTTTTTAGTTTCCCCAACGTAGGAGGCGGCGCAGTCACCACACGGGATCCTGTAGACGAGTCCCTGAGCCTTTTCTTTAGGGGGACGATCCTTTGAAAGTGAGAAGAGGCGTCCAATGGTGGACACCGGTTTATGTGTCACACTGACGCCGTATTTTCGTAAAACGCGCGCGAGAGTCTCGCTTGGGCCCTTGATGCACGGGACGCATACGCGGTTGGGTGGAGGAGGGGCGTCTTCTGTTTCATTCCGTCTAAGTTTTTTGTACACGTTGTTCAAAAACCTGGGAGGATAGCCATTCTGTTTTAGGTCGTGTTTGATCGTTGTAACCTCGTTCTTAAAGGGACACTGACACCCCCCAAAAAATTTTTTTCATTTTTTGCCAGGCGCTTTATTATGGTGTCGGAGGACTACCCAATTAATATTTTGCAACAGAGTAGCGTATTTTTTTAATAAAGCCAAAAAACGCCACTGCGCGAAACCGAAACCGAAACGGAGAAGTGGAGAGGATAGCGGGAGTGGCGGAAGTCACGTGGCTACACCCGACCGCGCTTTTTTTTTTTTTCCTCCTTTTTTTTTTTTTTTTCTCCTGCGGCGCAGCAGACGACGACGAATCCTAATTGTTTTGTTCTATCCAAGATTTCTCTTTCGAAGGAAGAAAGATTCGCCGGTACCGCGAACGAAGTAGAGGTCCCACGCCCGTCGTCCCCTGCCATCGCCGTCCAGCACGCTAGTCCCAGTCCCACGATACGCGATACGACGCTGACGACGCCATGTTGAGAACTATCTACGCAGTGAACGCACAGAGGCTTCCGGTTGTGTGTGCACCTTTTTTTTTAATCAACGTTATTGCAGCTTTTTAGAAGCCAGAAAAAATGGGTTTCATATTTATTTCTATTTTTAATATTGACTGTGTGCCTTCAATGACCCACGACTTCGATTAAATTTGGTAATCGCATCGATACCTTAGGAAAAGAGAGTGAGCGAGACTCGAACCGGCTAGTTCTTGATCGGCGGTTTTCGGGCGGAAAGAAACCGAATTTCGAGCCGCAAATTTTGTTCTGGGTAGTTGGGCCCTCATATGTCATGTACGACTAAAAATCTCGGCGAGCATAAATGCCCTGTCAGTGTCCCTTTAAGAGCCTCTTCAGTGGAGCAGACAGTAATTGCTCGCCTGAAGAGTGCGGAAGCCACAGAAGATTTGTGCGTTGCAGGGTGGTAGGAAGAGAAGTTCAGGTATCGGCCGGTGTGTGTCGGTTTTCTGTAAACTTCGAATGTCAAACGGCTGGACTTTCTCTTCGTGAGCACGTCCAAGAATGGAAGAGAACCGTCAGACTCCAGCTCAATTGTAAATTGTATCGCCGGTTCGATGGAGTTTAAGTGGTGGTGAAGGTTGTTGATTTCACTGGTTTTGACTACACAGAAACAATCGTCGACATATCGTAAGAACAAGGTGGGTTTCGGGGCGAATGTCTCTAAGGCTTGCCGCTCGATCGCCTCCATCGTGAGATTAGCCACGGTGACGGAAATCGCTGCACCCATTGCCGTTCCCACTAGTTTGTTTGTAGAATCGACCCATGAAAGAAAAATAGGTGCTGGTTAAGCAGAGGTCCAGAAGGCGGCAAATCTCATCGATGGAGAGGCAAGTCCTCTCGGAGAGTTTGGTGTCAGACGACAGTGCCGTTCTCACTACAGACACCGCAAGAGGCACAGGAACACTTGTAAATAGAGACACCACGTCGAAGGACACGAGACTTTCGTCATCGTGCAGTTCAAGACCGGAGGTGAGCTCGATGAAGTGGCCGGAGTTGTGCACATACGTGTTTGTCTTCCCCGTGAGGGGTGACAGCAACCGATGTAGGTAGTTGGATAACGCACGTAGCGGTGATGTGGTGAAGTCCACTATTGGTCGAAGTGGAACACTGGGCTTGTGGATTCTTGGGAGGCCGTAAAATGCAGGGGTGGACAAAAACAGTCACCCGTGATCAAGGGGCCGAACTGGCCTTGAAACGTCGGGCTCCGTATTAATTTTTTTGGTTAGAGTTTTCCCTTCATTCATTGTCATTCCTAACCAGGTGGATGTCCACCGAAAGGTTTACGTTTAATTCTTTTAAAGTTATAACGACAATTTCGCCCGAGGCAATCGCGGAAACGCGGGAGATGAAAACTTTTATGCAGGTCTAAAACACCCATTCACAAAGGCACACGCGCGCTCACTTGCTTCCAGGTTGACAGAGGCTTCGCGCACGCGTCGCACATTTACGAAACGTTTGGAATGTCCGGCCTCGGACATTTCGTGTCGTTCAATGTATCCTTTTTCAACGTACCAAAGTCGCAGTTTTTGAGAACTGTTTATGGTCGGCTGAAGACGGGTATTATACCTCCGGGGCAGAGAGCCATATCGTGTATTCTTAATCTCCCTAATTACGAGAAAATATGTATGTATATAGCTTTAAACGAGGGTCGGATGTCAACTAGTGGCAGGATTATTGAATCGATGTTTTCGCTAATGACAGATATATGTCTTAGTTTGTTTTTCATCTCTTTTTATGTATGTTACTGTCTGTAAAACTCGCACCAACCAAAAATTAAAAAAAAAAAAAAGATTATGCTTCTTTGCAATGGCCTTCTTTTACGCCTCACGAAGACA
Source organism: Ixodes persulcatus (assembly GCA_013358835.2). Classification (NCBI taxonomy): domain Eukaryota; kingdom Metazoa; phylum Arthropoda; class Arachnida; order Ixodida; family Ixodidae; genus Ixodes; species Ixodes persulcatus. Next base: position 201,144 of record JABSTQ010009888.1, on the reverse strand, counting down.
AATGCGCTTGATTACCGCTGTTTTGGGTCATCGCGGGCTCTAATAATTGCTGCACTCCAGACTAAAGAAAAACAAATAAAAGCCAGTATACACTCGTATTCGATTGTGCTTAGCTGCGCGGCGGATAAAACGTAATTTAAATTGCACTCGTTCCGATGTAGAATGCTGAACGGGCAGACATTTTTTGTTTTTTTTTTTGCCTCGCCGATGCACATTTTAATGCATCTCTGTTTACGTGGGCATTTGTTAAGGACTCCTTTTTCTTTCCCAGATTACGAAGCGCCTTTTTGCTCGCCTTTAAAGACGTTAAAAGAGGACGCGTAATTGCAAAAGCGATTGTCGTGTATGCGTACTTTGAAAGCACAGGGAACACGCACTTAATTTCGCCTTCGCATATAAGTCACGAAGCAATACATTTCACGCGTAGTAAATAAGTGGTGCCTCGTTTTAATAACTAACTGGAATGCCTCCAACTATTCAAAACAAAAAGGTAATCCGTTCGACCGCGTTCAACTTGGAGTACTAATTATGCTCATGTTAATGCCAGTATCGACTCAAACGAGCCTGCAAAGTCTGGACTGGGTATCCAACCAATGTGGGTCATTTTGCGCGACCGTGTCAGCTGGAAAGTTTATCAGCTTTTGAAAGTTACCGCATGTTGCTGCTTACCAAGGTGCTTTAGGCGAACTAGACTGGGCTACGTGAAACCTGCTTTCGCTTTTCTGGCACTCGCGAAAACTGAAATCCTGCTCGACTGAAGCGTGCTTATCTTTGTTTTTTTTTTTTTTTTTTTTACTTCGGTTAGCTCTAAAGTTCGACATCACTGGTCTTCCGATGATGGACGATACTGTTCCGATAATGCAATAAAACGCGCGAAACGTTTTTCTTGAAACGTGGCTCTTATGCATACCTATGACTTCAAACTAGTAAAAAGTTTTAATTCATAAATAAAAAGTATCGCAAAAGTAACGTGCGTTCCTTTTATTTGTAACGGTAACGCGTTCCTTTTTATTTTCAAATAACGAGTAACGTGTTTCGTTACATTTTTTCCTTCACTTTCTTTTTACAACATGTGACATGTGGGCGACAATTTCGGCAACTCTGTTTCTTGGTTATCTGTTCTTGTTCGGCCCATTATTCATTGTATAATCTATTTTTCTGATTCAACCAAATACAGCTTGCGTTTTTGTTTTTTTTTGTTTTGCTTTTCGTTTTGTTTGTACTGTGCGGTGCATTGGCCCGGCTTGTGCAATGTGTTTTTGTTCTTTGCTGGTTCATTTCATGTACATGAACATCGAGTAACCACATATTACGAGACTGTAGCCACCCTCTCCCCTTCGATAATGCCTCTGGCGTTGCGGGGTGACCTGGAATAAATAAATAACTACAACACTGCCAGAGAGTCAAAAAGACGATCTAAAGAGCCAAATTAGGCGCAGAAGTCGACAGGAGGTAAAAGATGCTCTCGCCTGCGAATAAAACACCCTACATTTGTTAAAGTGAGGTGTATGCGCCATGCGTGATTTAGAATCAGCGCGCGCCCCGCGGTGACGGAACGCGGTAACGGTTTGCTAAAAGTCTTAATGTGGGCACTGAATCTACGCGCAGTACCTAGGCCGTTCCAAAAATCGTTCGTGTAAGCATGTCCAGGATCCTCGCTCGTGCGCCTTGTTTGTAAACAGATACGCTCATCCATATAAACGCTCGGTATCTTCGTCAATGATTGATCGGCGAGCAACGGGCACACCAAACTTGGATCAGCGATGGACTCCGTGCCTCGGCGAACGTGATCGAATGAGGTCCAGACGAAGGTGAAAGGGGGGAGTTCATTTTGAAGAAAGATGGCGATCTCTTATTTCTCTCTCTCTCTCTCTCTCTCTCTTTCTGCCTCTTTCTTTCTTTCTTTCTTTCTCCCACGTCTTTCCCAGTAATAAATACTGCAGGGTCACTGCTTCCGAATTCCAGGACCCCTCCCACTCCTGATTCGCCTCTAAATTATGGCCGCGGAGTCCATCTTCGGGCGTGGAACTTGGTCCCAAATTGTCCTCGCGAACAAAATGTCCCGAAAATAAGTAAAATCGGCGGCACAAAAGGTGGACTTGTCTGAGTGTTTTCCGCTTTCTCGTTGATATCTATGCTGCTTTTTATATACTTTTTTATCATTTTTTTACTGCTGTCGTCAGTTCGTGTTTTGAAGGGCGACCATCAATTCGTCTCGATGAGCCGCGACCTCTCCGCTGTCTGGGGACTGGTGAAATAGCCTACGGCTATAGACGACGGAGGCTCGTGTTTAGAACAGACTAGTCCCTTACAAAAATTATCAATGAGTTTCATTTGGGTTTCTAATGTGTTCGTATAGAATACATTAGAAAGTAAATTGAAACTCATAGATAATTTTTGTAAAAGGTGCTTAACACGTTACAAGTAACTTGTACCTAGTTACCTCTTTATCTAACGAAGTTGACCTGGTTACTTTTTATGTTAGAGAACGAGTATCGTATTTTTGTTACTTTTTGATAAAGTAACGAGAAACGGTATTTAGTTACTTCTGCAGGGGAACGTCTGCAACGCAAGTATACCTACATATAGTTCTCAGCCCAGCTTGCAACTGCAATTTGCGCGAAGAGAAAATGCTATCCAGACCATAAACAGATGTGCGCAAGATACGTCGGTATGGCCATTGTCTTTCCCGAATGAACGCGTTAAAAAGCGAGAAATTATGAACGCCGACAAATATCGGAAGTCGCTTCCGTTTCAGAAAAACGACACACTCAAAATATAGAAAAAATAGCGCGTTTCTTTCAACCTGACGTAACGCGTCTCTTTTAAATCGCTGTAAAGAGTGACGTGACGTACTCGGTTACTTTACTTTTGAGTGAGTAACGGGTAACGATATTTAGTAATTTTATTTTAGTATAACGTGCGCATGTCTACCTCCGAGGAGGTGGGGCTATCTACTATATTTTCACGGCAGCCTGCTGCGTGGCGTTCGGGGAGTATAGGACCCTCGCCGTTCTTGTAGAGTCGAGAATACCGATTCCCTTGCCTTCCGGTGAGTGGAAGTCGCGTCAGCCAAGATTAATTAAAGGTCCACCCTCTCTGGAAAAATATAAATAGCCGATAGCAAAGTGCCGTTGTAGCACTGTCAATGCCAAGAGCGTGTGGCTGTACTGTGGATTAAGGACTGCTCTATTTTGTTGCTGCTTTTGTTTCAGAATGACTTTGGTTTTTTTTTTTTTCAGCAAATACGCGAGTCTTTTCTGAATTACTCATTGTTTATTTACTTCTAAGTTGTAGTCCAGCAATAACCTATGAAACTTTAACTATAACTTTTATATTTTTTTTATTATTAATTTAAACAAAGAAGTGCCCGCAATAATAAAGGGGCAGGGGGTGATAATGTATAAAAGAAATTACAGGAGGACGCTTAAGCTTCGCCTTTAAGAATGGAGCGCGATATCCAAACATGCAAACCCCCACTCGTTCCCAAGCCGTGCAAACGTGTCTTCTTGGCCTAAATAAAAAAAAAAAAGCGCAAAGCATTATCTTGCGACAAAAAACCTCCCAAAGTATTATAAAAAAAAAAACTTATATACGCCCACGTTTGCTGTCGTCGCGTGTTATATAAAATATCTTCGTTTCATTTTTCTCGGCCTGCACACACATCCAGCTAAAATTTTAATGCGAAGCAACAAGAATTTGTGAAAATACAAATCCGGGTAGCTTACAGGATTCCCCTCGCAATCAGTTCGTTGTAAACCATATATCTCTCCAGTCTAAATTTCATGCTGAGACACCCGCTACCGCGTTCTTCCCCTCCATTTTCCTGAAGGCCGGTAAGGAGGTCCTACAATACTCCTTACTGCAATTTTCGTACACACACACACATACGCAAACACACACACACACACACACACACACATACATACATACATATATTTTTTATTTTATTTTATGGGGGATAAGAAAGGGAGGAGGGGGGATTCTAGACTGGCGGAAAAGAATAAGAGCCATGCTAAGAGCACGTGCCGTCACTTGGCGCTGTCGACGGCCATGATATATGCTTCCGTCTAAAAACAGTTCCTCGTGTTCCCAGCGTCATCGCTCATCTTCATTTGCATGCAGTATTCGAGGCGTGAGGACGAATCGCCGCGCTCCTCGGCGCTTCGCTCAACGGGGCTTCCCGTATTGCCTCGGAGGATTTCGACTCGAACGCACACATGTATGTGCATGCTTTCCGTACGTATACGAAATGTCTTCGCTGTGAGAGTTGAAAAAAAAAAAAAAGAACGGAACAAGCGCGAAAATTGAACGCGAAGAAATGCAGATGGGGAGGTGCGAGACAATTGGAGCGGAGATGGGAGAACCAACCCCGTCGGGATGACGCGCTCGTCGTCGTAAGCGTTCTTTTTAAACAGGAAAAATAAATAAAAAGGTTTCAACATATTTACATGGTATAGGTGAGGGGGACTGTTTTTTCCTTATTATTGTTCTCTTTTGTCCCCTTCTTTTTTTACGATGTGGAAGTAGGAGATTGGGAAATTGGGAAAGCGCAACTTCACTTGTGCAGTGAATTGCCTTTGTTTAAAAAAAAAAAAAAGTGTACGGCTGCATATCTTTATGTTGAATAATTTGCGATGATAAAAGCTCTCCTAAAATAAACAAACGACGTCTGCATTTTTTTTTTTTTTTTGTTTATCGTGTCTTGTCGCGATCTGTTTATGAAAAATGCAATGTCCCTTATGATGAGGTGGGTATCTTAATGCAGATTTTGACGTCAACAATTGGGGTGTCGGTTTGCGCGTATACGAAACCGACACCCCACTGTTTACGTTCAGTACGCTAACAAACTTGAGGGTTACAAAAATAAAATATTTTCCTACGTTTTCTTTTAGATTTATTTATAGTTTTGCAATATATCCAATTCTCAAGCCCAACCAACCAGCCAAACTTGCAACAGCAAAAAAAAAAAAAAAGCCAGTAGTTATAAAACGTATTTATGCTAATTTCACATCTATAATTGATCGATTAACCTACCGATTAATCGATTAATGCTTTAATCGCGATTAATCTTTTAACCGGTTAATTGGTAAAGTTTTTACGAACCAAAAGAAAGGAAAAATTGCACGCTTTTACCACGCAGACTGGGACGAGTACACCTGTACGAATGGCTAACTTTAGGTCAAAACGTTGCCTAAAGTAAACTGCAGGGGCAAGATTTGTCACTCCTGACAAGTGCAGAAAGTTACACGTGTCCCGACCACTTCAATGACGTGAGAGTTTCCGTTTAGCGCAGCACAGACTATAAGGAGTATTCACTGGGCGCCATATTTGTGGGTGCTGTCTAGAGCGCATGCTCAGAACGAGCCCCCATTAATAGGCTGCTAAGACCGGCCATTTTTACGGTGTTGAATGCACGTTGCAAAAGACTCCTGGAAGCTAGCTATCAGCACGCGCTCAGCAGTCGCGCACACAGCTATGGCCGCCAGTGAATACTTCCTATTGTGAATAATCAAAGGAGGTCGCTCTTGCCGGAGAATATCAACGAACCTCTTTGCTCGTGCAGCTGCAGTAATAATTTGGGAGTGTGATTGTCTCTGAGTGGTTCTTAACTACTCATCGAGGTTGATTCACAATCAAAATGGTATATTGCCCTGTTCATCAGATATTCAGAAAAGGCAAAAAAAAAAAAAAAAAAAACTTATGTTATTAAGCTTGAAAATGAACGAGATCAATTAATCGATCAATTAATCGATTAAAGAGTGGCGATTCATCGGGTTGAAACCTTTAATCAACGCCTAGCCCTAATATCTAATATGTTTGTGAAATTGTCGTTTTTGTTTCGCATGTGTAAGCAGCACTGGGCCCAGATCAATCGCTCTAAAAGTCGAACTTAAAGTAAGGCAATTGTGAAGCTGATATATAATTTTATTTGCCAGCCGACTCGCCTAATCTGCCATCTTAGATCGGAACAAAATAAACGAACATACTCAAAGCAATGTATCATATTATCCTTCGATGGTTCACAATTTTCCTATCAGTTCGCGCTCTAAAGTATCATTAACACACGAAGGAGCAAAAAACAAAAAAAAAGCAAAGGATATAAAAGCACGGATACTACAACCAACGTCAATAATCAATTAAAAACGCAGCCGTTGTCAGTCATTCTTTCCCCATTTTATGTATTCCCAATTCCAGGACGGAGGGAAAGCTACATTTAAATTCTACACGAAGTCGGCTCACACTAAGCAGCGATCGAAAAAGCCCGACAGTCGTTTATTATTCGTTTTGTCAAGTTTCTTTTCGCGAAGTATGTGAGCGAAGAACAAAAATTGCTTTTTCAAAGACTGCCCCTTTTTTATATACACTTTACCGAGACAGGCAAGATGAAAAAAGAGGATAGAGCGAAGTACGACGTAGCGTTAGCGGGAGTCCGTCTCAATCTATCTTCAACGCTCATCACTCTTTCTTTGGTTACTAATGCCACTTTTCTTCGCTCGCTCTCTCTATCTTTCTCTCTCTCTTTTTTTTATTTATACACACACTCACGCAAACACACAAATACACCTACGCATAGGCACGCACACATACACACACACGCACGCAAACACACATACAATATTACATTATGAGGGGTGCACGTGTGTTCGTTTAGGCCGTAACCGAGAACGACGCTGATGAGGACACCTGAGAATAACCGTTTTCATCCCTGCCGCTGACCGGACGTTGTTTGTAATCGGATAAAGGAGGATCTGATTCCTGCGTCGATCTTGTCATTATCTGTCCCGTCCTCTGAAAGGCAACGACGACGACGACGACGACGACGGGAGCGTCTCGTTTCGCCCAAGATTTATTATCAATGTCTCATATGTGCCGCTCTGCGTCGTTAACGTCTCTCTTGATTGCTCTCGACTATACTCTCGCCATCCCCGGTTTTCGGTCCGTGTCGTGAGCGATGACTTGTATACGCGGTAACCCTTGGAAGTGCTCTCAAAATGAAGAGATAATCATCGCAGGCATAAGATGGATGTTCTCTTCGCAACGTTCCCGTCAGTGCATTCGGCGAGTCCTTAGTTCACCGAGTCTTTTGTGGAGTATCGAACGGGGAAAATATTGAATCAGGTCGAGATTGGTACAGAGTTGGCGCAGCAAGAGCTGTTTTGCTTATTATCGTATGGGCTCAACGTCTTCGTAATTTTTTACTGCATCCAAGAACTATCTTATCCCTGGATGCAGCATCGTGCGATACGTAAATTATAAACAGCTTCAGCAGCGAGACAGAGAAGAGTCATCATCGTGGTGAGCCAGAAAGGCAACAGTGATATTGATTCGTTCTGATCTGACCCGTTGATTACCCCTTTTAGTCTACCCAATCAACCAATCTTCAATCAATACTGTATTTCACGTTATAACTTATAAGATAGTGGTGCGGCCTACCGGGGGCAAAAATTAAAAATGCTTGACCCAGACTCACAAGTAATCAAATTACTTGTAATCGATGACTTGTTTTCTAGCGACTTGTACAGGGCTGGCTTGTCCTGAACGAAGCGTCTGCAGCCTTTACAATTGGTAGACGGCGACCAGCCAACACCAAACAAGAAATGAAATTTCGTATCGACAGTATGTTTGTAATACTGGACAGTGCGCTCTCTTATTTTCACACGAGCATTCGAGATCAACCATGCTATGCGTGTGTAATCACCAGGAGGGATCGTACTTTCGTCCACAGGGTTCACGGGTTCTCCCCGGAAAAAAATAAACTTTATGCTGATCAGGTATATGTCAAAAGCTATGCAGAGCGCAAGTTCGTCTGCTATTTTTTGTTGAGGTAGTGATGACGTCAGAACGCAGAGCTCTGATTGGCTTTGATTGAAGGATAGTGGGTAGACCTCAGGGCAGCTTTCTTTGAGGTCTACCCACTATCCTTTCAATCATGGCCAATCAGAGCTCGGCGTCGTTCTGACGTGACCACAACCCCTGCGCAAGAAGCAGACGAACTTGCGCTCTGCACAGCGTTGAGCAGGAACGTGCGCAAACCCGCACCTTCGGAGAGGAACGTGAGCAAACCCGCACTTTCGGAAGGTGATTTTCATGCCCCCGGGTACTCATGCAAAAAGGCCTCAGAGGGAGGCCCTTTCAGGCTTGAGCCTTTAGTAACGTAAACTACATCATTATTAATTATACTTAGTGACTAATTAGTAAACTATAGTGACTGAAAGCTTAAGACGCCGCTGTGCATGGCCTCTTGTGCATCCCGCTACTTCCGTTGCGATTCCTGTTTCGTTGATGTTATCGACAGATGCCGGCATCCCATTCGCTGCACCGCGATAACGAGGTGCTCGTGTGTCCAGCCATACCGTGCGTTTTTCAAGTTATCAGTTAATCGTGCGTAGTTATTCGTGTGATCTCGGGGAGAACAATTATTCCCAACTCGGGTGAATTGTTATTATTGGTTATTTTATTGCTCGTAGTCAACCGGAAGTTTTTTTATTTTATTTTTTAGATCCCAAGGCCGCGCCCCAAAATGTAATTCGTCTTATAATGCTCCTGCTTGAAAAAAAAAAAAAATTGGGTTGTGGGGATATTTATACAGCGTGTAGTTGGTCGGCCATTTAAAGTTGCGACGAGTAACTCGCTGTAGGTGAGCAATTTAGCCAGTGCAGTACAACCGCTAGCCTGGGGTCTTTAACGTGCACCACGGAGTAGTGATACACGACCGCACGCCGGTACAATGCTCATCCACATCGAAACGGGCAGGGGTGGGGATTGAACCCAGGATCCCTGGGTTCTGCAGCGCGAGCTTTCGCTCCACGTGCTCCGAGCTGGTGTGCGCTAGCCCACTCGGCCACCGATCTTTTTTTTTTTTTTTCATTTCCGGTTAAGACAAAATGAAAAGGCACACAGTTATTCACACACGTACCATTCTCCAATCCTGCTTGAATAAACACTTATTGCGTTTATTTCGGGATAGTGATATAGTTGTAGATAGACGCAAGAGGACGCTACATTGTTTAGCCGCATTTAATATCATACTCCTGAGATATTTAACGATCGTCATCTATAGCATCGGACCAAGTTTCGATGAATGCACTCCACTGAAAACCACCGAAAATGTTAAGGCATTGTTTTTTCTTTTTTTTTTTTTGTCTTGGATTTTGTTAGAGATTTGCCATTTTGAAAATTAAATGTTATTCCTTTTTTTAATATTTACGCATCTGGCGAATTTTACAAAATCGGAAATTTGAACGGGTCGATAAGTACGCCCACTCTCAAAGTTAAAAAAAAAAAAAAAAAAACATAACACATATTACGTGATCAAACTTGTTCAAGCCGATCCTCGAAGAATCCACCCTCAATTTTGTGTTTCAGCTCTATTCAAGCAGCGACGTACACTCACACATTAAAAAAAAAAACATAAGAGGCTCAAATTCAGTAGCTTCATGCCTCGTAAAGTATGCAATTCGCGCGCCGAGTACTTTTTTCAGTTTTCGTAGATACAAGTTAGGAAGAAACTTAAACTTTTTTTTTTTTTCCTGCGAAACACGAAGCCCGCCAGGACTGGCTGTAGCGTTAGGCTCAGTAGACCGTGTAAAATACTCGCAACGATAGCTTAACGTCCTTCCTCGCATCCACCTACCTCCAAGTCTCACCACGTAACGCGAACCCTCGCGACGTTAATGTCTTTTTAATACTCCGCCTTCGGACGCAGGTTCAGGCCCGCCATTTTGCACCTTCGAGGCTGCTCTTTTCGAAAGGATCCATAACCGTATATATAGAGAAGGTTCCAAGAAACGTTATTTTTTTCTTTTCGTGTGCACGCGATCGCTCCACGCAGGTAATATAACACTCTGGTGATTTGGTATGCGCCTTCCGCGTTCCCCATTGCGAGCGTACGTCCCCGCGGTCCCGACCGCGAACTAGTTTCAATCTGAAAAGTCATTTGCGAGTTTGAATAGATAAATGCGGGTCCGAAAGTGGAGGACGGGTGTACCGAGAATTCCAATTAAAGTAACGCTCGTAAGCCTCCTGGAAGTCATTATAGGTGCTGCAAAGAATCTAATCGATCTTTTCTTTCTTTCTTTTCTTTTTTAGTTCTTCGCTCATTTTTCGAGATATATAACGAAAATATACGAAAAAGCCTTAGCGGACACAATTCTTTTTTTTTTTTTCGCCGGTAGCGCGACCGTGCGAAATATGTTTCGTTTTCTTTTTTCTTTTTAAACTGTCGGTCGTTTGTACTTCCTAGATTTTTTTTTTTTTTTTTGGCTGCTACATTATGAATTGAACGTATTGCGCGACCCGAGATATACGTGTTATTATACTATATAAATATTCCTATTTGGCACTCACGTCAAATCGCTTTGAATAACATTCAATTTCCATTTCGATAACTCCGTGGCATGACGGATTCTGAAATCCCGAAGCAGTCATTTTAACGTTAGCTTTCATGCTTATTCGACTGTTCTTTTTTGTTTATTTTTTAAAGGCAATTTTTTTGTTGAAATACAGCAATCTTGGTTTGAAATTACGGCTTACGCGGCACCGCGTATGCTTCGGAGGATGGGAGTATTTTTTTCATTATTATTATTATTATTATTATTATTATTATTATTATTATTATTATTATTATTATTATTATTATTATTATTATTATCTTTATTCCAGAGCATAGAAGACAAATTTACTTTCTGGCAGGTCGAGTTTCAGAACGACTTGTCTCTAGCACCATTGTATTTCCTTATAGCTAATGTCGTTAAAAAACAAACACTTATTTGATGGGTTTTTCACGGGGAATACGGAATACCGTGAAAGTTGACCCTCACATTTGTCTCGTTAAATTTTTAATTTTTATTTTTACTCGCTTCGCTCTCTGTTTAATGGTTTTCTCGTCTTCGGAAATGATTTCTGTCGCCTACGCCGTTTATACTGTACTTTTTGTACCAGGTGCCCCTCTGTTTTCATCAAAAATAAAAAAAAAATGTTCAAATTTTTTTTTGTTTTTTTTTTGAGCGCGGTTTGATTGGACTAAAAAATAGTGTATTGAGTCATTCTGAAGAACCGGTAATATTTACAGCTTATATTATCAAGTTACGAATCTAGCGCTGCAAAGGCCACAACCACATCTAATTTACGAAAACGAAAGA
>JABSTQ010009888.1:0-185000 GCA_013358835.2 Ixodes persulcatus | reverse complement strand
ATTGACGCGGGTTTTACTTCTTTTTTTTTTAACGCTGACGTATATCTTAAATAAAGTCATCGTCTGCAAGCTTCGTTTGTTTGTTTTTTTGCACATAGCGCGACGTGTTTAAGACGAGGTTTCATGTCACCTTTCTTTATATTATTCTCGGTAACGAACGGATGTTTAATTTTGTGTGCCATGCGTGCGTGCGCTCGGGCGGGTTAGGGAGGGGATCTGCATGCTTAGGAGTACCTCTAAAGAATGCACAAAAATGGGTATAGCCACAAACGCGGGCTTAAATATGGTACTGCTATTTACCCCCGAGATTAGACCGGAATGCCGTGCCGCTCCCACCAAAAGTAAACGGCGTAAAAGAGCCGTCACACTTACGGTCAATTCCTTGTGGCGAGCGCCGCTTTATAAGATTCGGAAGAAAAAGCGTTTTATGTCAACAAATGAGACGAAATCCGAGGTCCTACGGCAGCAAATCTTAACGCAGAAAGGCGTCACTGAAGATTACAGTATTCGGGTATTTACGAACCCAGTCGTATGTTTCTTATATAACAAAATTGTTCGTTGTCAGTTCTGAACGATTGTCGTGGTTTTAAAGAGAAGGTTAAACGGAGAAAGAAATAATTTAAAAATAGCAACTATATACTAGTTTTTCTTTTTCTACGACTGATTGATAATTATTTTTTTTTTTTCTAAAATGTAGTCGGTGTCATGGCCCGCATGCAAGCCTACTGCTGTTGTTTCCAACGTTAAATGTATTGCTTTAAGCAATTGATGCGACAACGTTTTGTTGTTTAAAAATTCATCCAAGTAAAACAAAGTCTCGAGAGCGCTACGCCGTCACGTCACCTATTTTGGATAGTACAAATGTCGCACAATCATCAGATACATATTAACATATAGGTTAATAGCGTTTTCATGTTCCCTCCCATTTCTTTGGGAACCGTTTCGTCAGTCGTGACTATAATAACTGATGAATTCCAGTAAATCTACTACTATCCGACTGATATACTTTTAGTACTATGTATATACTCCTCACGTGCTCAGTAGATCGTATAGTGATCGGCCCCTGTACAGTCTGTGGATCTCGACCTGTTGACTACCGTTGCGTGGTCTATACTATACACTCTAAAAAAAATGCCTGCGCGTCTACTTACCCGCAAAACACTCGAAGAGCCAATCTCTGCGATTTACGAGATCAGCTGAGCGAATCATGAGGCGAAACATCTGTTTAGACATCAAAATTAAGTCTGCGCTGTGGCATTACGCAATGCAAGCATGCCACAGCGCAGACTTCCTTTTAAGGTCTACACAGATGTTCCGCCTCATCATTCGCTGAGCTGATTTGGTTGATCGCAGAGACTGGCTCTTGGAGTGTTTTGCGGGTAAATAGACGCGCAGTTATTTTTAAGAGAGTCGAGAGCGTAGACGTTCGAAACAAGGATGTGCTGCAACACTCTAAGAAATCCGAAGCGCCTGCTTTCCCGCAGAGTACTTGGGGAGAGCCGATCACTTTCATCTATGTAGCGATCTCGGCGAACGACGAGGCTGGAAATATGTTTGAAACAAACAAAAGGAGCTGTCTGTTCTGTGGCACTTAGCGTGACGTTTTACCGTGAACCTTGTCCAAAAACAAAAATGTGCATACCTCTTTCCAGATGGTGAAACACTTTCTTCCGTCCATGAAAGAAAGGGGAGAGGGGCACATCGTCTCCATCGCGTCGGTGGCAGGCCTCATGGGCTCGCCTTTCATGACGGACTACTGGTGAGCAGTTGGGTTGTGCAATTTGTCAAAAAAAAAACGTGAAAAAAAAAAGGATACGGGATCTATGAAAGCATATGTACTTGTGTCCGCAAAGAACATTTTGTCCAAATACGTATGGTTTAAAAACGTCAGGTCTGAACGTGAAACAAACTTTGAGGAACCCCCATTTTTATATAAACAACTTGTTTTTCATTTTGTGTAGGCAGCTCCAAATCTGATCTCACGTGATCCGAAAATAAAACTGGATGGACATTTCGTGGTAAAATAAAGCGCGTCCGCGCGGCAACCCTATAAAACAGAAACGTGTGCTGAGAATTTGAGAAGCAAAAATGATAGAGTGAGAGCGCTAGGGGAAAAAAAAAAAAAAAACATTTTAAGAATGCATGCCGACGTCCCCGGCTCATCTTTTTGCGAAACAATAAGCTCTGCGCTGACAACCTGCGCGTGTCTGTCAGTGAAGAGTTCTTTACAATTCGGCCTTTCTTCGCTCGGTTGTCCTTTTTTAACCATAAATGTTCCATTCGACAGTTATCCGGCTCCCCCTCCATTATACACGTGCTTCTAAGATAGGTGCGCACTGAAAGGAAAAGAAAAGGTCATTTCAGACATGTTTAAGTTACTTAACTAAAGTAACGTTATTCGTTACTCATTCAAAAAGTAACAAAATGAGTTACTCGTTCATGCGATTCCAAATCAACACGTTACATCAGCTTGAAATGGGTCTAGGACTTTTCGGTGTAGGACTTTTCGGTAGTAACAACACCGCAAAGATAACAACAGCTGTTGTTCTGTAGGACATTTTGGTAGTAAGGTAATGGGTCTAGGACATTTCGGTAGTAACAACAGCTGTTGTTACTATGATGCTTCACCAACTTGTCCAAGCTGCCATCCTCAGAGACTTTTCGGTGTAAGACTTTTTAGGGCGGACTTTTCGGTGCACTGGACATTTCGGTGCACGGACATTTCGGTGTACGGACATTTCAGTGTACGGACATTTCGTTGTACGCACTTTTCGGTGCCTTGACTTTTCGGTGTACGGACACTTTGGTGGGTATCATTGGAAGTCGTGGTTATCTTTTGATTGTCTCTGAATGTACGTCGCATATTTTATGACCATACTCCTTATACAATCTAAAAAAAGCTCGCGCGTCTACTTTCCCGCACAACGCTCGGAGAGCCAATCACTGCTACTTTCGGAGGCAACTCAGAAAACGATAATGCCGAAAAGTATGTTTAGACCAAAAAAGCAATCTGAGTTTGACATTAAGCAATGCAAGCGTGACGTTTTGCATTGCTTGATGTCACAACTCAGACCGCGTTTTTTCTTTTTTTTTTTTTTTTGTTTAAACATATGTTTTGGCATCGTCATTTGCTGAGCTGCCTCCGTAAGCTGAGGTGATTGGTTCTCCGAGTGTTGTGCGGGAAAGTAGACGCACGGGATTTTTTTAGAGTGTAGTGTTACATGTTCATACAGTGTTTATACTCGGAATGGGACATTCGTCATTGCCTCTACAAATAACTATTCCTTTATGTGCTACGTTTATTAATCAAACGACTAAGAAATTATATTCGGCTTACCTGTACCGACTCGCCACTGTTTCCAGTATATATGCGGTGACGTTTTTATTCCATCATTTTGCCTTTTCAAACCTAAAGCTAAACCGGTCCTTATTATATCTATTGTATCAATGCCTGACGCTAAGAAAACACGTTGCATTTTTTGTAAAGTGTATAGATTGTTTAGCCTCTCATAAAGACCGCCTTCACAACCGTATTAAAATGTCTTTCCCCGCAATAAAATAACTGTATATACTATTGTTGGATCGAACCACAATTAATTTTTGTTCTTGAGGTCTATATTTTCTATATTTTTTTTTTTTATAATCAAATCTGCAATTCCTATTAATACATCTTATACTTTTTATGCTTGAAAATATTGAAGTTTACAAAGGTCCGCAGTGTTTAAAGGTTTAACCATTCATTTCCAAATACATATCACATTTACACCGAAATGTCCGTTCACCGAAACGTCCTACACCGAAGTAGCCGGATCCCGCTTGAAAGTTACGCGTTCCTCTTCTTTCGTTTTTAGGGCGCAGCAGCCGCTTCGAATATTTTGTCGTCGTTTATAATTCCTCGTTTTTTTAACGCGTTCATTCGGGGATAACTGTGGCTATACTGACACACCTTGCTCACGTCATTTCATAGTGTATCAGCGTTTTTAGTCGTGGTCAAAATTACAGGCGCGAGCTGGACCGAGAACCTAGGTTGGCTATACTCGTTTTGTAGACGTTCCTTTCCAGGACTAACTAAACACCGTTAATCGTTGCTTCATCAACAATTAACAAAAATGCGTTACTCTACCCGTTTTCACCTCAAGAACCGTAGTAAAAAAAAAGTCCGGCTCATTGCGGAGCGTTACAAATTTCCCCCTTGATGTCGACAATTAAAATATATGTAGGTGCATTTTAGGGATGTTATCTTATCAAGACGTACAGGTTTCAAAGGCCCAAAGCATCGCTTCTACCTCCGACAGCCAAATCTCGTAAGAACTACTTCGCGCGGCGTATGAACAATGAGCAAAACTTCCTTTTTTCTTGAGGTGAAAACGAGTATAGTTGATTCTCGTGAAAGGTAACTAGATCGTTAGCTGGTTACCGAAAAAAAGTAACTAAGTACAAGTGAGGCGTTACTTCTACCTTTCTGTACTTACGAGGCTACTTTTTGCCAACTATAAGAGCGCGTCGAGCGAACAACAAAAACTCAGAATGCCGTTTGACTCAAAAACGTCATGTTCCTTCGGAGCAAAATAGCGTATTTGAATCATTCCGCCGGGTTCGTCTTTTTAGCTCCCTAGATACGCGTGCTCCGAGGGAAATAAATCGATGCTCATGTATTTTGAAAAGTGCATTCATTTTTAACGATAGTACTCGATTTTCGTTCGCCTATAATGTCGCCTCGATGATTTTTTTTTTTTGCGAGTGGTTTATTATATTTATTTTCTACGTTACGTAGTATATTTGGGTTCTGTGCGATGGATCTGCGTGCCTCCGTGAAACGTGTGTCGTCCAGCTTTGAGCTCTTTCTCTTCTCGTGACGTCATGGCGTCACGTAACATCAGCGTACACGTTAAATTTATGAAAATTGAAAATTGGGGAAATTGATGTCGCGACGCACCATGACGTCGTGTAATGTCAGGTCACGTTGCATCGCGTCGTGCGTCCATCTCATGTGCCCTTAGTGTCGAACAGTATTTGCAGGTGGACCCTGATATTCGTTTTCTGCGGGATGCGTTGTTTTTTTGTTTTTTTTTGCGTTTCAGCAATGTGCGTGCCGAACGACTTCGTGTTGTGTCGTTCATCTTTGAGCTGTTTCTCTTCGCGTGACTTGACGTCACGTAACTTTACGTGACCTCAGGGTCACGTGGCACCGTGACGCCATGTCACGTGACCATCTTACGTCATTGTCTGACACAATGTGCGGGTGAACCCTAAAATTCGTTTTCCGCGTGATGTGCTTTTTTTTTTTTTTTTGGGGCGGGGGGGGGAGGGGTGTGTGTGTGTGTGTGTTCCTGCAATGTGCGTGACACAGGCAAACGTGCGTTGAGCCGCGTGTCTCTATTTTTTTCGCCAACGCAGCGCTTCCAAGTTCGCTGTCCTGGGCTTCATGTACGCCCTGGAGGAAGAGCTCTACCAGACGGGCGTCGAGAACATCAAGTTGACCACCGTCTGCCCGCTCTTCATCAACACGGGACTCTTTAGCAACGTTGGAGCGAGGTGAGCGTTCTTTTTTCTTTTCTTTTTTTCTTTTTGCATTGAACTTGTACATTAAGGAAATCTGGAGCGTGCACTTTCCCGCAAAGTATTTATGGGAGAGATGGTCGCTGCAGTGTGATCCGATGTAGGTAATCAATCAGCGCCAAACGTGTATCTCGTCATCTTTGTGCATTTGCTGTCACCTCCTAATTGAATCACGCGCAGTAAATGCGGCGTAATTCAGATTTTTTTTTTTTTTTGTGCGTGATTTGTCCGGTTAGAGCAAACCACAGTGAAGCAAACGCAAGAAGAGGAAGACAAAAGCCGTGACCATGCACTTTTCGCGCTGTTTGATATTGTCCCCAACAGATTGTAGCGTTGGGTGCCGTCGGACTTTATAGAGAGTTGTAGTATTGCGTATGTAGGAGCAGAAAACGCGAGCGCTGTGCGTTAGCGTCGCGTGCTCCACGCTGCGCATGCGCGTCGTGTAGTAGTAATTCGTCAACCCAGGACGCAGTTTGGGGCTCCGCGCACGCTCAGTATGGAACACGCAACGCTAACTCAAACGTACAGGCGCCTGCGTTTTCCCGTATACGCCATACTAAAACTCGCTATACATCGACCTATCGAGGAACGCACCCGTACTCAAACTCTCTAATGCTAGAACCACACAACCACACACGCATGTACGCATTAATAAATTTCGCGTTTGATACATTTTGAAAGCAGTTGTTAGTTTTGGTGCGACAACACAACGATAGGATTGGGGAAATAAAAACGTAATCTCGCGAGGGTACGCGAGGGTAGTCTTCTCAGTGTTGCCTCATTCGGCCACGGTGGCGCTGGTGATCGACCGATGGTGGCGCGCTCTGGAACCCATTGCTGCGTGCATGGAACCGACCTTCAGTTTTTGTTTCGTCCTATTTCGTTTATGCAACTTCATCATCACTGCAGCAGCTACAGGTTATTGCCGTTTTAGATCCTAAGGTGTCCTTTTCCCCCGCATTGGCCTTTGTAGAAGCTCGTCAACGCCCGTTTCAGTTACTCCGCATCTCGGTTAAGACGAGATAAGGTCAGCAATGGCGGCCGTAATTTACATCAAGTTCAGCCACAGCCAACGCTAAGATCCGATGACACAATCCAGCAAGAGCCAAAAAGTGCATCGTCATGGCCCTCGTCGTCTTTGTGCATTTGCTTATCGCCAACTAAGCTAATCACGCACGGAAAAAAAAAAAGATCTCAGGATCACGGCGCATTTGCTGTGCGTGATTGGTTTAGCCGGTTATAAAGCAAATGCACAAAGACGACGAGCGCTATGACGATGCACTTTGGCGCTGCTTGATTGGCCCCATCGCATCGTTGGCTGCGGTCGAATGGATGGATGGATGGATAGATGTTAATGGCTACTCCCTTTGTAACGGGCGGTAGCTTGCGCCACCTAGGACTTAATGTGAAATTAAGTAGAGGCGGAAATCCAGAAAAATGACGCTGTAAACAAACATCTCCAGAAACTAAAGGCCTGGGCGCCCGCTCCCGGTGACGTCATTGTAGCTAGGCCAGCGAGCGCGAAAAAGCGACAGTCGGCTGGGCGCTGGACTTCGACGCCGACAGCGCTGGCGGGGCGGCCCGTAGATTCGATCGCAAATATTTGTACGAATGTCACTTACCCGTGCGTGACGAAACGACGTAATTAATCTTATTACAACTTTTTATGATTAAAAGTTCATATAAATCTCCGAGTTTTAGGATTTACAATTAAGTCAGGACGACTGAAAACACTTGTGGCATCAATATTCGCGACTAGGCCGTTTCCGCAATTATTTAACTAGGTCTCCTTTATAAATCCAAATCGCTGCTCTGGAATTACTATAATCTTAATTTAAAGCATTTTTTTACACCCATGCGTACTATGGAACTAGGAAATGTGTGGAACTGTTTATTATGCTTAGCACCTTCCGGGTGGTTCCCTGAAAAATAAAAGGAGAGGACGCTCTCTTGTTGACATGAGTGGCCGTCCACATGTTGGACGGCCACCTTTATATTTAAGAAAATGTACGAAAATGAGTAACGGTGGGCTATTTGGGGGGTCGTTTGTTGTATATAAAAATAGACAGTTTTAAGAGAGTCATCATCATCAGAGCGAAACAAGCAAATGCGACACGAAGTGTGACTGATCGACTACGGGTCAGAGGTTTTTTTGATTGACGAAGGAAAAGTAAGGGCACTGTACCAAAACTTTTTTATATATATAAAAGACTTCGTACGCTGCCGTTTCCGCGGCAGCTTATGCAACCGCAATCTTTACCGAGAAACGCATGCGGGGCGCGTTACATGCTTCGCATTGTTAGCGGGGCTAGTGGCACCGCTCCACACTTCGTATTCTGCCGTTGCCGCGGCTTATGCAACCGCAATCTTTACCGAGAAACGCATGCGGGGAGCGCTACGTCCTTATCATCAATCACATGGTTTTGACACTTGTTTTGTGGTTTTCTTATTGAAACAAGTGTCAAAACCACATGATAAGAGTTAAGGTCGCGCGGCCGTTTATAAGTCGCGCGCGATGTTTTTTTGTTTTTTTTTTGACTATTTCTTCTGTCGTCAACTGTTCTGTCAACGGACACGAAAAAAACCCAACCAACGACTCATAAACAGCTTGGCTGTAAAAAGAAAAAGAAAAGAAGTATTTCCTCCGGGCCATCCTGGGAGTGCTTCGTAAGCATCCTCGCAGATGCTCCGCGGTGAAAACGCCCTGCTGGCTGTCCTCGCTTGGCCTAGGAGCAGTGACGTAGCTGACGAAACAAAACGAAGCGCGCATGGCTTTAGTTTCTATAAGGTATTGTGTAAATAAACGCACCAATTGGAGGCGTGCTCCAGACATTCTGACGCAAGTTATCAGCGGGTCTTTGTTGATTCATCGACGCCGTCCCAAAGCCAATAACAGAAAAACGGCGGGCTAAAGAAATAAAGAGAGGGTAGCATTATTTGTCCGAGTGACGGGCCCGGATCGATGCACATGGTCTCGCTCGGAGTGGAAGCAAGAGCTTTCATTGACAGCTTTCTGATGAGCTGCGAGGGCTGGTCTGACACAAACATTTAGGGAACGGAGAAGCTGGCTTCCTTCCGCGCCAAGAAACATGGAAAGCCAGAACCGCTGAGAGAATATAGGTGACAAATGACAGGCTGTCGAGAAAATAGAGTTGCAGCTGACTAAAAACACAACATTTTCATGTTTTTTTTTTGTTTGTTTCTTTCTTTTCTTGAAAGGTTAGTGTTAGGCGACGACATCAAAAAATGCTAAAAGGAACATTTTGAAGCAATGCAGCAGGGAAAGAAAACGATACTGTAATGGCCCGTTGACGGGCTATTACTAGACACAGGAAACGCGGAGGAATGTCATGACGCCGAAAAAAAAAATGCTTGTTCTAAAACCAACAGAAAAACACAAACCGCTCGACAAAATGAAAAAAAAAAATAGAAAGTTTTTGTTTTATTTTTTTATAATGAGTCTTTTTTTTCTTTGCAGAAGCTTGTTTTGTGCGTACACTATACTCCGTTTCACCTTACGACCGAGCGCAGCATATGCCACGAGCCACCACTGCCAATCCGAGGCCGTGTCAGTGTTACGTGATCCTGGAGAGGGGAGACGCAGTGAGGCGCGGAGAGCGTATCACGTGCTACGTTCACAGAGCCGGATTGGTTGCGTAAGATGAAACGCAGTATAAAAACGTTTGATGGCTGTGTGGGAGAACATGACAGAGAAGTCGAGGAGACACCAAAGCTAATTAAGGGGAACATAGCAAGGATTCCGGCGTAAGCTTCCCTGTGTAGTCAGTCACTCATGGGCTTGCGACGACACCATTATAAGCGTGGGGCCTTGGCTGTTCTTGTATCCGCGTCAACGCGCTCTCCGCAACGTGGAACTTTTGTACCGTGTTGTGGGCCCAACGTCCGTGGAAAAGCGCGAAGCTGACAAATAGGGTATATAAAAACAACACACACCCCGTCATGCAAAATCTGTCACGCAGTTAATTGCAAGCGAAAGTAGCTGTACACGAATAAGGGAAACCCTGGCGAGCAGACACGTTGTATAACGAACCGGGACAGCGAGAGTGCGTTATTTTAATCGTGTTCCGACAACATGTCACGCATACGCCCAGTTTTGTTGGTCATTCGCCACACCATTGAAAGCCGCGGTCCTGCTGGCCCCATCCTCGCTCATTGGCGAATACTTTCTTTCCATACTGATGGTTGGCTCTTTGCGTGCTGCACCGCCTTACCTGGTGTTTTATAACGTAACTACCGCCGCCGCCGTCCCAAATTCAAACTTGTCACTAAAAAGTGTCGACAACGGGTGTCCAGACCCGGGTTAAAGCAATTCAAGATGTTTGTCTGCTCCCGCTATCGACAGCATCATCCAAAATAAAGGATGTCTCTAAAGCCCCGAAAAATCACCCACCTCGGTTTGTTGTTTTTGTTGTTGCTGTTTTCTATATATGTTTGCCGTGGGCGGGCGTTCATTCGGAATTTGACTGTTTAGTCGACCACCTGGTTCGGAATCGAACTCTCATAAACAGGGCGCAGCAATTGATGTTTACACGTCTGGCGTTTAAACGTGAACGTATAAATAGTCGCAAAATATAGGGTGTCACTAGCGGATCCGACGTTGTAAAACGAGCCGGAAAAATCGGCGCCTGCACATAGAAAGCTCAAACTTTCACCGAATATGAACTAGGCAGGTCAGTTTTACTATATGAAATTTAGAGGCGTAGTTCTCTTCCTATAAAAAATGAGAGCAACAAACACGCGAAAGTCAACGTCGGGCGCGTTCGCAGACGACCGAGTTAGCGACGCTATTAACTTGTGGCGCCATCTCCCGGTAGGCGCAGCGAGCACACGGTCAAACTGACCTGATCAGTGCACATTCGGTGAGTGTTTGAGCGTTCTATGTGCAGGCGCCAATTTTTGCGGCGCGTTTGACAGCGTCGGATCCGCTTGAGTCACGCATATGGTATATTGTAACGGGAAGCAATGAAGACAAAGACGAAGCGACGCAGGAGAAAGAACTGCAGTGTAGTGCGAGGCTCTTATAGGAATAGACCCCTTCAAAAATTACGTCTTCTTACGGTCGATCTGAAAATACCGCAAAGTGGTGTGCGCAAAAGGCACCATAAAAATGGCAAGTTTATCAATTGTATGAAGTTTCTTGAAAGGAAGTATTTTATCAGTTATAAACTTGTCAGATTTTTTTTTTTTTTTCGTACGCCACTTTGCAGCATTTTCAGATTCACCGTAAGAGAACGTAATTTTTCAATGGGTTTGTAAAAGGTCTGAAACGCGACGGCTCGAGTTGACCGCAACAACATTTATTAAAGTTGGGTATTTCAGCTTTCACCGGAGAAGTTGTTCAGACACGGAAGTAGTCGTACCGGTGGGTCTCTAGTTCATCTGGTTCCCTCGGAGAACGCAAAGACAATGGCCTCGGGGAAGCGATTCCGATCAATAATCGAGTTTGGAAAAACGTCAAGGCGAAACGGAGCGCAGCCGATGTTTGCTTTGGTTAGCGTCAACATCGTTTTAAAAAATCTAATTAGACACTGCCTCCGGTTAGTGTGACGCTATCTGTCTCATCGACGCCGGAGGACGATTTGGAAGGTACACAGCGAGTGCCACCGCAAGATAAATATAATATGCGCGCAGAAAGGCACACATACACGCGCGCGCACACAGACACACCGAAAAACGAAGCGCGCACTGCCTGTATGGCCGACCCCTAACATCGGTCTCGAATTTCGTGTAACCTTGTCGGCGTGCGCGAGGACTCTTCGATACCAGCACCTTTTGTTTGTTTATTGATCGGTGGGAGAACTGCTTTTGCTGCAGAACTCTTCAGTGAAAACTTGGAAAGTCTTCGGCAGTAGTTACGTTTGCAATGGGTATTACTTGAGTTAGTAATTTTTTTTCTTTATTAATCCAGCTCTTGAGGGGCGGTTAGTCCTGGTTTGTTTGAGTAAGACTTCCGCTTCAATATTCATTTGCATATTATTCGACTTCGTCTCTGTATCAAACACTCGCAATACTCGAAAGTTCGAGTATTACGAGCATACTTGAAATTCAGACCTTTCGATCTTTATTCGAATGTTCGCAATGCTCGAGAGTTCCACTACATTTGTCACGTTCGTAATTCGTTCGGGCGGGTCAGTTCGCTCCTTTGAGTGCGCTTCTCACCGGGGACTAGTGCATTGCGGATAAGCGACACCCACGAAGTAAGCGCAACTGTCCTGTGTGTCTCACTTCGCCGCAATGAAGCCGCGTACTTTGGATACCTCTAGAACGGGATGACGCACACGAAGAGGTCGGGTATCTGAAAACAAAATAAAACTTGGTGAATGCTAAAGTAGCCACTCTACCTTGCAGTGTTTTTTTTTTGTTTTTTGTTTTTTTTTTTAACAGAAACGAGGTTAGAATATGCAGCTATATTCGATAGACTGCAAAGAATGTCATGACGAGTTGCAACGATGGGCCGTGAAGTTTTTTTTTCTAAGTACAAAAATGCTTAACAGATCTCCCTCAATCCCAAAGTTTTGTCCGACCGTCCGTGCATTCCCGTTAAATTTAGCGTAAAAACTGACGTCACGTGACCTAAACACCGTTTCAGTTTCCCCGCTAAAGTTAGTGGGGAAAATTGACGTCACGTGATCTTAGCACTAATTCAATTGCCCAGTTAAAATTGAATGACGATTCTCATAAAAATATGGGTGCTTTTTCACTCCCCGAAACGACCGTCTCCTAAACAAGTTTAGGCAATGGTTTCTTAAATACCCTGCATTCAATGAATTATAAGACTTTGAGGGTAGATTGTTGTGAATTTTATTTGATATGCTATATTTAAATTTGAATATAACTAGAGTTTTTTTAAAAGATCTTGATCATATGTAGATGGCGTGCATCTTAGGTCTAATTTCTATGTCAAACCCCCCTTTTAGTTATCGTCCCTATAAAAAGGATCCATTTCTCTGAGGGTACAGTCAATAAACTTAAATTTAGAAATCATCGTTATCATTCAATAAATGGATGTTGGAGAATAACCCCAACGAAACTGAGTGGATTTTTCAAAGACGCTATATTTATTGTTTCTGTGTTTATTGTGCATCACCCTGAAACTCTACACGTAAATTGTCATTTATGTGAATAAGTAAACGAAAACGGCTTTGTTTCTGAACGGTATGAGTTTCACGGTTTTATTGAACTTTCATACCTTCAACGAAACACCCATGTTGTTACTCAAAAATTACTTTATTATTAGAATATTTGTGTCGAACACTATTTCGTTTACCCCTGAATCCATGCCTAAAATAACCATTCACACGTGTAAATGCTATGTGTTTTATTACTCAGGATAGAATTGAAACGTGGCTGCTGCAGCGAGTCTATTTCAATAACAAAAATGGCTCTGGTCACAACAACAAAACAACCCTGCCATCATGGCTGTTGAGTTTAAGCATAACTAAACTATTACTTGATCGTTTGAGGGGATCAAACAATCTTTCGTGCAATGAATGCCCATCAGGAGAAAATATAGAAGCATCGTCTGTTAGGCATTGATTGGCCAACACACGAATCTTAGCGCAGCATTTGCAGCTTAATGAATAAAAACGAAGTATACTCCTGTGCTCCAGATTTTTTTTATTTGTTTTTGGTTCCAAATTGGAGTTTTGGCTTCTCCGATAGGGGCTCTAAATTGACTCGGACCGAAAACATCAATGGGAGCGTTCATTTAATTCGTGACGTAGCCAGAGCCGCAAAACTTATTCAGGCAATATCTGACTAAATTTGGCATTCAATGTTTTCTTTTCTTTCTTTTTTTTTACTAATTAGTGTAGAGTGACCGGCAGTGTGAAATCAGTGCTACAAGTTATCCATGCTTAAGAAAAAAAGTTTAAAAAAAATAAAGAAGACATCTTCAAGATCGCGTGTCAATCACCAAAGTTCTGAAACTTTTTTTGTGCGTGTTGTTTTTTTCGTCAAATGCACGACGTGTAGTCTTAACGACCGGCGTCGAGCTCGATAAATTATCTCGCTTCATAAAAACCTACATGTTCGGTATAAATCGGGATCGCACAGGCAGACTGCTGGCTAAAGTGACCCTTTTTGTTGTTGTTTTCTGGAGTGTTGTTCTCTAACTACGGTGTTGCCGTATAATGACGGCATTGTTAAGGCATGCCGCTGGTGTGGAGATGAGTTATGTGATGTTTGGCAGAGAACATACGACACGTGCGCGTTTGGGGTCCCCCTGGAATGCAGCCGCGCGCGCCTCGTCATCGTCAACGTGGTAACGGGCACTTAGCACGCTTGGCTGAGCTTCCGTGGGAAGTCGCGCTAATGTAAGATTAATGAAGCTCGGATGGCTTGTACGTGAGATTAGAGGAAACGCGCTGCCGCCTACGCTACGGTAAAGTGAACTATATACGGGGAGTTCCCGAGAAATGAGAACCGTGTTTTTCGACCCGGGTAAATAAACTATGAATCGCAGAAAGCTCAAACTACGTGAAAATGTGACGCTAGAGGTTGGGATAGAACGCGGACGTATGAGAACATAACGCAACTTGAATAAAAATATAATAAAAAATGAAGATTTTTTTCTATGAGCAGACGTCCACCTAAGCCTAATATCGTCAAAACAGAACTTGACAATGTTGTCGACGGTTCACACTAAAAAAAAAAGGGGTATATTTTTACACACCTTGTCACATATAATGCACCTCAAAATTTCAGTTCGACGTACAGCGCACTGACGTTAAACCGACGGTACCAACTTTCACTAACGGCTTGATCGCCGAGTTGTACAACTTATTAAAATAGCTGATGTACAAGTGACTAACGGCAAAAAAAAAAAAGTAATCGAGGTTTTTTTGGTTCTAATGCAAAACGTCAGTGCATTTTTTTTTTCTGTAGTCTTCGATATGTACTTTAGCCGTTTAATATGTTATATCGCACCGTCATCAAGCCTCTCGTGAAAGTTGGGGCCGTTAGTTCGACGTCAGTGTACGTCGAACTGAAGTTTTGGGATGTATTATATGTGACAAGGGGTGCAATGGCCACACCCTTTTTTTTCTTGTTTTTTTTTTTAGAATATTGCGGGATTTATATTAGTGCAAAACGCTTGTCAGCAAGAAAGAGGATGATGGTTTCTTTCTTGGTGACAAGTTTTTCTTCGCTGGAATAGATGCTACAGGTACCTACATTGGGATTTCTTGTTTTGATGTAATTAGGTTCAGGTGCACGTCGCCTTAAAGAGCACTTTTGTTTTCCTCGATTATCTTTTGATCCAGGTAACGTCATGTTGTCAAACTTTCGCGTTTTACCGCTAGCGTCACATCCTCAAGAAGTAAGAGCTTTCTGCGATGCATATTGTTGATTCACCCGGGCCGAGAAGCACGGTTCTTTCTTTCTCGCGAACTCCCTGTACTTCCAGCCAGTTGATATCTGCCTCGTATATTATTATTAGCTTAAACGCGCGAAGGTGTAAACAAACTTTCATGTCATTTATTTATTTATTATTAAATATTCACCTTAATTGGAGGTCATTACATGAAAGGGGGGGGGGGGGAATCAGGGTCAGCTGGTCAATATTAAATAATGAGGTTAAACAAAGAGCAACAAAAAAAAAACGCACTATACGCGAACACAGGAAGAGACACGTGCAATACGGACTGGCACTAACTTTCAACTTGTGTATTGCAAAGTCAACTAAAGGCATATATGAGCGTTTCTTTTGCCATATATGTCACAACCAATACCGACAAAAAACCCGAGTCCTAAAAAAGAAATCAAAATAAACAGGTAAATATCAAGATCTAAAAAAAGAAACATAAGCAGCGACATGGTTTGCCTTTCGTTTACGATTGGTTAATACAGCATTGTACTTCACAAAACAATCAAAGCCCAAACGAGCCGATTGCGGCTCTACACATTTAGGACTTTAGACTGGATATGTAGTAGAGACATTGGTTACACGGTTTTCAGTATCCTCTAGCAATTTATATACAGGATGGTCATTTTTAAGCTTATCAGAGTTGTTTAAAAAGCAAGCCGTGAAAGATACACTAATGCAGTTTGTGCAAGTTAGTTTTATGCCCAAGGGTGCATAGTATAGAGGGTTCATCTTAACGATCAGTGGGCGAATTAACTATAACATGTGTTAATTGAAGTTTTAATTGTTGAAAATAAACATACGGTTCTAATGAGAAACTTGCTGAGCGTCAACGAAAACAACTAGATCAATCAAGCACGGTGGGGCGCTAAAGTTACCACTTGTGTAGCAGGAGCAGCGCTACCGTTACGATAACTCGCCAGCGCGGTATTTTCGACGGCCCCGGCGGACGACTCTCAGCAGCCGAAGGCGCTGTGGCCAACACCCGCCCAGACCGTGACGGCAATGGCGGATCCTTAGGCCAGCACTCATGCAGACGACAGTGGTGCACTCTATGTGTGTATGGTATATATATGTATACATATAGAACAGGGTAATAAAGAACGTTCTAAGAACAACAACCGTCTCATCCGCTTTTCTCACCCCAGCCTTGTGCCTGTTGCACTGGTGGTAACTTTAGCTCATCACTGCGCTCTTCACGCCCTCAAAGTTTTTCTGAAAATTACTGATTTAGTGGTTTTCGATTACGCTCAGCAAATCTATATTTGAAACCATATGCCTATTTTCACTAATTAAAAAGTAAACTAAGAGTTTTAGCTAAATATTTGACTTATTGCGGCGATCATCCCCCAATATTACGTCCCCCCGGGCCGCATAACTCACCTGCATGAACCGCATTATTGTAACTTTCACGGATTTTCTTAAAAAATCTGTTAAACTGAAAAAGAAACACCCTGTCTAGGTAGCGTATTTTCTGGATGACTATAGTTCGCGGACTATACACCTTCAATTTTTTTTTTCTTTTTTTTTTAATTTTACGCGGTGCAAGTTATACAAAGATTTGCCTCTTTTTTGTATCTTTCATTATGACGAGATGTGACGGATTTGTGAATGACAGACTAAGTTAATTGTGATTTATGTATGGTACGTTCGCTCCTTCGTGCCATAATACGAACATTTTTTTAAGGTGTGTTAGAGATTTGTTTTTTTCCAAACGTTCGGACTACGGAAACGATGGTGCGAACTATAATCCGGAAAGTACATATATGCACATATATACGTAGCCTGGATGAACAGTATTGCGCCACGTGTGGTGCGTTTGTCAGACAGCGATGAAGCTTCGTGACTGTTTCGGAGAGTCCTGCGGCACTCCCACGCTTTATTCCACCTGCACGTGCTCAAGCCTCGCCGACCCTTCGAAGAAAATATATCCCTCTTGGGAGTCACAACACATGTCCACAGCAGCCATTGCAGCATTTTCTGTTGAAAAAAACTTCGCTTTCTCCAGCATTGATCGACTGGCCTTTGTGGAGCTAATCGATCATCAGGGAGCCATCAGCATCCCAGGAGATTTATGCCATAACTTCCTACAAATGCCTTTACTCGGAATTTTTTTTTACAAAAAATATTCGAATGTTTTTTTTTTTTTTGTATTTTACTGTTCGCGCCCACCGTCAGAGAGCATGCAGCACCTCACATTCAAATGAAACTTGGCGGAAAGTATAACAAAATGGCTCTCTATATCTTTTTTATTATTATTATGTTTTTGTTTGCGTGTGGGTGCAATATTTTACTAACCCTTATGGGTTCATTGTCCCAAATAATAAATTTTCATAAAAGAGACGATTAAAATTTGAGTCGAATTCGGGCGTACAGTAAGAAAACAGAAAGAGAAGCGCACGTAAGTGACACGGGACAGATACTTTCACTTTTACGCCGAATTTTAAAACTGAGCCAACGTTTCGCCCGTCGTGTCTCGCGTGTTTGTCTATCTATTCCGTAGTCACGTGACAACGTTCACGCTCTATGAGCCGTATTGCTGACACTATGTGCCCTATTGCTCACACTAACTGCGTGTTTCCCACACCAGTTAGTGCTTGCACAAACTGGTATTGCTTACACCATGTACTGTATTGTTGATAATAACTCGTATTGCTGACACTATGTGCCGTCTTGCTGACACCAGTGTTGTACACGTTCCTCAAAACAAAAAAAAAGGAACGGAAGATCGTTCCTCGTTCCTTTTGATTTTTGGAACGCGTTCCCGTTACAAGTTTTATATGTGAAAAAAGGAACTCGTTCCCGTTACAGTTAAAAGAATGAAACGTATCAATACATATACGTTACATTTGTATTTTGCTGATTACCACGTTTTGTTAGATCGAGGAAAGTTTTCTTATTGTTTTTATATATATTCCATTAAATAGGAACATACAAATTTCAATGCCGTGATGGAAGAGCACCAGGAGAAGAAAACAAGCGGAAGCAGGGTTTGATTTGTTGAAATATTCACCTTTAAAAATCTCCGTTTTTAACTATATTCATGTTTACGGTGGGCGATTCTGATGAGTCAGATGTAACTGTTACCCCACATTGCACGAGCGTTTTACAACAACCTCACACGTTGCAATCTAACACAGTCCCTTGTTCGAACTTAACGACAGTTGATTCTCGATGTTTCTGTCCGCAAGATGAGCAAGTGAAGAAGAGGGCAGGTCTTTAGGAAGGTCAGTCTTGAGAACTACAAGTCCTTCTTCATGAAGGTTGGATTCGTTGTTCAGTTTGAAGGTGGGGGACAAGGGGAGAAGGAATAAAGGTTAAATTGTGTGTATATTTTAAGTGACCAAGGTTCGCGATACAAGGGTGTGCTCGATGTCTGGTAACATGTTCTTTTGTTCCAACTGTAGGTCTCTTCGTGGAAGTTCAGTGATGGCTGTAGTCGTCCTTAGATTTCTGGGTGTAGGACGACTCGTGGAAGCAAAGAAAGTAACTGAGTTTAAAACGTCTCTCTTTCTGTGTCTTTTCCTTCGACTAAAAGTTTTGCTTTTTGTACAGCAGTCTCTGGCACTGAAAAACTAATCGATGGCCACTAGCTCTTCTTCAGCCGACTGTTACCAAGCGAGGACCACACAATATAAACCCTAAGATAGGTAACCAAAAAGTTAACAAGGTCCTGCTCTTCGTAAAGGTATTGTTTGTTGGCTTTACTTTTAGAATGGACCTTTTCCACATACCGACGGCACCACGCGGTGGCTGCGCGAACTAAAAGTCGAGGAAGGGACCTAACTGCGCTACCAATCGATAATGGGAGCTCGCTTCCAGTTTCTTCGCTCTCTGAGCTGCGGCGCGTGCCTAACGCGACTTTAAAGAGGGGCATCCGTGGGGTCCATCCAAACGTCGTGTTTTTCTTTCCGTCCACGTTCTTTTTTTGTGTAACACAATTAAATATACGCTACAATTACGTGTTCTACTCGCTGATCCACAGCCTCCTTCCGAATTTACTCGGTTTTTCGTGCCGACTTCCGCCGCTTGGCATCGGGCGCTCGCGCGTTCACAGAGCGCTTCTCGGAAAAGGTCTATTTCCCTCTTAGATATATAAAATACAAATCACGCCACTGGACGAAAAAAAAAAAAAGGAACGCCGTTCTTTTTTTTGTTTACATAAAAATGTAACGAGTTCCCGTTCCAGTTCCACCGATGCAAAATGGAACGGCGGCGTTCCTTCGTTCTTCCTAAAAGGAACGCGTTCTAGGAACGCCGTTCCGTACAACGCTGGCTGACACTAACCGGTTCTTGTCCGTCCCAGGTTCCCCGTGCTAACGCCGATCATGGACACGAAATCGGTGGCTTCCGTCATCGTCGACGCCATCCTGCGAGAAGAGGCCCTGATCGTGGTGCCTAGGATAATCGAAGTGATGTACAAGCTTCTCAAGTGAGCTTCGTTCCATCTCCTCTTGGTCCACGTTTGCTTACCTGCTGGCAAGCTGCATTATCGCTCGAGCCGAACTCATCGCTTGGGTGACTGCCATTGACCTGTTGCTCTCGGGCAGGGGGCGCGAGCGCGTCCCGAAGACGCGACCATGTTATGCTGGCAGCACTATCCAGACGGCGCTCTAACATTCGATTTTGCACGTGCCACGTTCGAATGCAAGCATCTGTAAGCATCTGTAGACGCGCGATATCAAAACGTCTAAAAAAGAAAAACTAAAATAAAAAAGAATTATGCAGCTCGCGGCCTCAGTGTCCCAATCAGCTTTATTATTTTATTGTGTTCTTTCATAGCTTCCGTGAGCCCGTATGTTTCACTTTACATGATGGCGAAGCTGAAGCTACTTGCAATAACATGTGTTCCTGAACGATGCTCACACTGCACGAGCCCGCGTGCTTGAAAGGGACACTGCAATCTCGGAGCTTGCTCTTGTAGCCTCTGCTACGCTGGCACTTAGAATGGAACGGAGTATAAAAAAACTGTAGTGGGGAAGCGTGATGACGCACGTTCGAAACGTGAGCCAAATATTCTAGTTTGCTCGCCTGGAGTGCTGCTCAAAACTTGAGAGCTACGGGCGTATTCCTAAACTCTGGATTGGCAGGAGGGCCGCTTGCAGCCGGGAGAAATGTAATTCAACGCTTGTTGGCTATTGAGGGAGGGGATCGAACCGTCACGTCCCTAGCGACTTTGTTCAGAACTAAACCCGTGGGTACAACGACAGGATGAATTATTTGTTTGTGTTTCTGAAGCAGCCGATGGCTGCGTTGATGTTCCGCCAAAGCTCATTCGTGTTCATTTATACTTCGTTTCACCTTATCTGCGAGCGAAGCCAAAGCTAGAAGCGCGAGACCAGCGCTTTTTGCGTTTCTCCCCAGCTCGCGCGCTCGAGCAAAGCCTGAACGCACGGAGCTTTCGTGCTCGCGCTTCCAGCTTTGCCTTCGCTCGCACATAAGGTGAAACGAAGTATAGTGAAGCACAAACTGAACGCGAGTCACAACCGACCGCTGACGCAGCTCTCGTAAAAAATCTGTGCCCCGCGAGAGGAAGATGACATAAAAAATTGACCGCATCTCCACGTGGTGAATGATGTTGCTTGGGGCGAAGCTCTGGTGGTGCTTGTCTGCGTAGACGCCGAGCCGCAGCATGCCGAGCCTTTTCATTCATGTCAGTAGGAGAATGTGTGGTTTTCTTCTTTCTCTTTTTTAAGCAGACAGATGGGATGGCATCTCAGAACCCCCTACTCTTTTTTTTTCTTCTTTTTCTTTGAGCCTTTTCATTCATGTCAGTAGGAGAATGTGTGGTTTTCTTCTTTCTCTTTTTTTAAGCAGACAGATGGGATGGCATCTCAGAACCCCCTACTCTTTTTTTTCTTCTTTTTCTTTGAGCCTTTTCATTCATGTCAGTAGGAGAATGTGTGGTTTTCTTCTTTCTCTTTTTTTAAGCAGACAGATGGGATGGCATCTCAGAACCCCCTACCCTTTGTTTTCTTCTTTTCTTTGAGCTTTTCATTCATATCATAGGAGAATTGTGGTTTTCTTCTTTTCTTTTTTAAGAAGACAGATGGTATGGCATCTCAGAACCCCTACGTCTTTTTTTTCTTCTTTTCTTTGAGCCTTTGCATTCATAGCAGTAGGAGAATGTGTGGTTTTCGTTCTTTTCTTTTTTTAGAAGAAGACAGATGGGATGGCATCTCAGAACCCCCTACTCTTTTTTTCTCTTCTTTTCTTGACCTTTTCAGTCATATCAGTAGGAGAAGTGTGTGGTTTTCTCTTTCTTTTTTTTTAATGAATACAGATGGGAATGGCATCTCAGAACCCCCTACGCATTTTTTTCTTCTTTTCTTGGAGCCTTTTCATTCAATGTCAGTAAGGAGAATGTGTGGTTTTCCTTCGTTTCTTTTTTAAGAAGACAGATGTGGATGGCAACTCAGACCCCCCTACGCTTTTTTGTTTTCTTCTTGGTTCTGTGAGCCTTTTCATTCAATGTCAGTAGGAGAATGTGTGGTTTTCTTCTTTTCTCTTTTTTTAAGCAGACAGAGTGGGATGGCAGTCTCAAACCCCCTACTCTTTTTTTTCTTCTTTTTCTTTGAGCCTTTTCATTCATGTCAGTAGGAGAATGTGTGGTTTTCTTATTTTTCTTTTTTTTTTCTTCTTTTTCTTTTTTCGTAATTTTTTTTCAATCTTTTTTTTCCAATTTTTTTTTTTGCCCTACACGAGCACGTGAGCATGTGTTCACGTGCTCGTGAGCACGTGATCTCACGAGCAGAAGCACGAGCACCCGACGCCGGCCTACGGCGGACAACGGACAGCGGACGGACATGGCCAGCCCCTAAGGAGCTTCGCCCCTAAAAATGCAGTCCGCGGGCTTTGCGTTGAATAAACACCGAGCTCTCCATGGAAAACAAGCTGGGTAAAGCGCCGCCTAAACACAGCTTGCATGTGACGTGATTCGCGGCCATGGCAAACTTTTGTGTGCCGCAAGCGATCGGTTCGCCGTGTTTGTTTCACACCGCAGAAGTTGTAGTTCGAAGAAACGAGTAAGTAGAAAAAACCGTTGGTACCCAGCAATGGCGACACTTGCAAGTATAGTTCGATCTCTTCGCCAATAAGCAACCTCTCGGGCGGTCGCAGGTTAAAAACAAGAAGGCCGTTTTAGACCATTATCTTTTCGGAAACAGGCGCATGTTATGCCGCACGGACGTCATCAATATTAGCGCTGGGAAGCGGTATGGATGATGATGATGATGCTTGTGTGATGTCGTGCATATGTATATTTTATTTTATTTTTATAATTGCAACAAGGGAGTACTCAGTACACTTATGTGACAGAGACGAAGGCTCGCAGTTTTACGTGCTTAATTTGGGACCAGTAGAAAAAGTCTTCGTTGACTGCACGAACTGGACCTTATTCGACCTGGCTATAAGCTACTTTGTAGCAGGCATCAGATTACGAGTGGCCAAGTCGTGCTAGTGTGGGAGAGACGTTAATTTTAAACTAGCCGCTCGTTGACCCAACTATTGGTACTTTACCGATGTTAAGAAATAACCTTAAAATAAAAACAGAAACTTTGTGTTTGTGAACCCAACAGTTCCACTTTATGGTTACTTTTTGACGAAGTAACGAATAACGGCGTTTAGTTAATTCTGGATGAGAGCGTGTATACAGTAGAAGTAGCCAGCCAAGTTCTCATTCTAGCTAGCGCCTGTAATTTGCACGACGAGAAAACGCTAGATAGCCCATAAAAGTATGTGCACAAAGTAAGTCAGTATAGCCACAGTTATCCTTCAAGAGGCACTGGCACATCAAAATCATTTTTTTATTATCCAAAACGATTGAAAACGATGCCGGGACATTACCCTCAAAATTCGAAACTTGGGAATTCAGTATTTGTGAAGTAAAAAAAAAAAACAATTTCCAAATGCCGAATTCGAAGTTCCCGCGCGATCCGCGCCGGTGCGTTGACGCCAAATATTGCGGAGTCCTGAGAGTCGACTTTCTTTCACGACTGCGTGCTGTTACCACCACGACCCGATGCGAGGAGGAAAGGAGCAGCAGATAAGGGCGCCGGCGGACCGAGAAAAACCGGTTTTATTTCGTGCGAGCGGTTGCCGCCCGTCCAGGCTGCATGTTTTCCGAGGGAGGATACAATTCCAGAAGGCGACATCACACCGGACTCTGATTTTCGGTTATTTCAAAAAGAAGGGCCGTAGTGCGTTTGCAATTGCGTTAAAAAACATGTTTTGCGAATGCCGTTATTAAATGTTATAGAAATGTCACCTCCAAAGCTTCTAAATTTCATGATTTTTGACGTTACGAATTAAAAGAAGCGAGGAGGCGAAGAGCGGGAGAGGAGAGCGCCAAAAATAAAAATAACTTGCATCTTTTTAGACAATAAAAAAAATACGACCCTTGGGGTGTTAGTGCCCCTTTAAATGATCGCGTTAAAAGTAAGGAATTGTTAACCACGTCGCATATTGAAAGTCTGTTTGATGGGTTTCCTATGCTGCATAAATTTCCGAAGAACTACGGCCACAGCTGAAGAAGCGTCCACGGGCTCCTGCCGCATGGCGAATCGGGTGCGTAAGAAGCGACTGCCCGTGACTCGGAGCCCGGTAGACAGGCAAATGGGCAGCCCCCCGCGCCGCCATCTCCGAGGCGGATATGCGGAATTGCGTGCGGGTGTTTTTAACGCTTCGCCCAGTCGCGCGCGAGAGTCGCGTGAACTGCCCCGTGCCGCAGAGCACGCGAGCTCGGCTGGCTCGGCCTCTGTCCAAAGCGATCAGCGAAGATTTTTGGAATCACGGCTGCCGGACCGGCGTCTATCGCCGTTTCAATCCGACAGGAGCGGGAGCGCGTCGCGTTGAGGCTGCAGCAAACGAGCCAGCCAGCAGATTAGAAGAGACGCGCGTGCGAACTGCACGGTTGTCGGCAGCAGGCGGGCCGCCGTCAGGAGCGTGCCGATGCAATTCGGTCGGCGCTCCGGTGTTATATGTGTGACGCAACTTCCGTGACCAAGTTTTCGTGACATGGACCTCCTAACTTTGCGCCCCCTTCCAAGCGCAGAGAAAAGCGTAGTTCTGCGTCGAAAACGACGCATTCGGAGTAACGAGAAATCGAGCTAAAGTAATGCGCTCTTTTTGAATCCCAGTAACGAGTAGCGTACTTCGTTATTTTGTAAGTGAGTAACGAGTAACGGCACTGTATTTAGTTTCTTTATTTCAATAGCGCGTACATGTCCTGATTTCACGCAGGCCCTTGCCCGAGGACGCCCAGAGGGCCATCCAGCGATTCCTGGCGTGCTCCATCCAACAACCGAAAGCATGATGGCGTCTCGACCTAAGTGGTGCGCGGCCCGGTGGGCCCTGGTTGACATCTATAAATTCCGCCGGGTCATGGCGCGGTGGGACCACATCCGCCACGGCAAGCCCCCGCCTGGCCGACATGCCTTTGCCGCACCTCCGACTCTCTGAACACGATCAGTCGGAACTGCTGCGTCGTAGCTATGGCGTCGTGCGTCTTTGTGGCTGTGGTACACACCTATCGTAGCGATGGTACTGGTGGGGACGGGAAATTAGCGATTTCATCGGGGCTGTGACTGCTGCTGCTGAATCCTGCAGTCGGATATCCATACTTCTGGTAGTTGTTAGGGGAAGATGTGAACGATTTGTATTCGCTGGAGTCGCTTGGGAATCTTCGGAGTACCGCAATCGAACCTTAGACCGGCACTTCCTGGGACAGAGCGTCTGTTGATGCGGGATAACTGCTAAATAGGGGATGACACCAATTCAGACTTGATGGGTTCTATTTCTACGCTCCAAACCAACGAAGGGCATCTGTCACTCCCCAGCGGAGGACTGTGGATTCGTTTCGACCACTTGGAAATGTTTACAATTGCAAGCGAAATGTCGACTACAGGGCGTATTCTCCCCCAACAAGCCTCTGTCAGATTGCAGATGCCTAGGTCAGCATTCGAGCCTGCATACTGGGGATCCGTAAGCCGGCGGTTTGCCTCACTTTGAACAACTCGTGACGTCACGCGTGTCGTAATGTGACGGTTTTTTTTTTTTTTCTAGGAACGTCAAGCAGGCCCGTTCGCCATGTCTCCATCAGCGTTTAAACGAATACTAGCAGATTGCAAAGTCCTGAGTTAGGAATGTAAACAAACGTCACGGGCTTGATCAAAAGTTAAGTACGATATGCCTGTAACACGCCATTTTACACGGCGCTCGCAACTATATGGGCTCGTTCTTACGTCACAGCATGTTTTGTAATAAAAGAATGTGTTATAGGAGGCGTTAGAAACAAAAAAACAAAAAAACTCCCCCATATTATTTTGAAGAAGTATAGCCGGTACATCCGGTGGCGTCCTTCTATATTTCATGACCAGTTTTCGAGCGGCGACAAAACGGAGTCTAGAACCAACAGCAGAGAAGCAGAACGTCCCAAAAATCTCACCATGCACGTTCAACGCAAGTGTTTCTTGTCTTCTGGTTTAAAAGCGCTTAACACGACTAAATTAGCGCATGTTTATTCCATGTAATTTTGAACCTCGCTTATAAACTAGCTTGCGTCACGAACTAGTTAGTGACACTTCGCTTTTACATAGAACTTCTTGGCAATGCCCGACGGCTACTCGCGGGGTGGCCCGGTTAGAAGTAGAAATGGCTGTAGCATGCGTGCGCGACGGATTCTTCTCATTACGTCAATAATCCCACACTCAAAACAAAGAAAAAAGGACGTGAGTTCGTTTTTCTGCAGGTCACGGAGACAGCCAATCACGACGCACAATGAAAAGATTCCAGCAAATGACAAAACTCAATATACAATTCGATAAAAAAAAGTATCCGATGTGTGTAGGGACAATGAACTATTAAACGTCTTGTGTTTGTCCCCTCTTTGTAGCCTCCGTCTTGGGTTTTAGAAATGTTTATAGTCATCGTCCTCGCGCTAGGTGGCGCATGTTACCGCCCGTAATAAATAATTACAGCCGTTAGCATCCATCTATTCATCGCTTTTTTTTTTTTGTTGTTCTGATCGTACATCGAGTTTTTTTATTTGCTGGAAATATTCAATTGTTCGCCGTCATCGGCTGTGTCCGAGTTATACTAGAAAATTAACTCAAATCTTTTTTTTTTTTTTCTTAAGGTGTATATATAGCTCCGAAGCGTCATGGTGGAAAATGCCCCAAACGCTCGGGCGGACGGAAAGGGAGATGCTGCGGTACTCTGGATAATCCCTGAGCGATTCCAGTATTTATGGCTGTGCAGGCTTGCCATTTTCGAGCACCTGGTGGTGAGTGATACTGCTGCGTGTGCACAATAATCAGGGTCAAACGGGAGAGCTCAGATTTACACGTTGCCAGACTTCGAAACTGACTTTTGTAATCAGAAAAAGTGTCAGCCTCCGTACGATGTCTTTTTGTTTACTTGGGGGGAGCGAACTTTTTGTTCACGCCAACCTGTTCCTAAGGGAACCCAAATTCGGAGCCGCGGAGGTGGAATATAAGTGTCGGACGAAGTAACATTTCGCGGAAACATAGAAATGTAAAATAAAACGTATACAATTATCAGTTTGACGGTGTCTGTGTGCGTGTCTCACTGGGTTAACACTTCTTCTTATTAGTTCTCGCGGCGCAATCCTATTTTATTTCTAGAATAAGATCAATTTTGAGTAATCCACACGAAATAACCGAATCGGAAAGTTACACAAAGCGCCAACAAGAAGACGTTCCAGGTGAGTGTCCGGGGACCTCGGCCATCCCAACCACACGTGAGTATTGTCCGACAGTATTTTGTTTTGTTTTTTCTCAAGGCAATACGTGATTTTCCCAGTCCAACCGTTCATTTCAATGTATTTTGCGCTTCGCAGGCTGCCTCACGAAAAAAACACTGCATACGGACTGGTATTCTTCTGGCAGTGCATGAATACCGAGCAGATCATACGCTTATAGGCGCATGTTCAATGTTACTTATTGTTGAAATAGAAAATAAAACGATGTATGTTCCAACCATTCTAGAAGACATTCCGACGCTCCTGCCGCAAGGTGCATCCGTGAAAATGAGTAGACGATTAAGGTCGAAAGTGACTTCTTGTTTCGGGAGCTGTATGCATATTAAAATGATAGCTGTTGTGCAGAAAAGCCGGCGTCAGTGTTGGCGGGCCGGAAAGATCCTGATTGGTTCATAAGTAATTCATTTGCCTCAAAGAAAAAATTTGAAGCATTTTTGGCGGAGCGGAATCCAACCCACGATCCTCCGTTTGCGAGCCAGACACGCTACCCACTAGGCCACGCAGACCTTTTTTTTTTTTTTTTTCCGAAAGCACTAACGCATTAACTATTCCATGGAGCGAAGCCAACAACGTCTAACCGCAGAAAAAAAAAACACGAAAGAAATGCTTATTATTTTATTGGCTGTGCAAAACGGCTCCTAGATAGCCATTGGCGACCGCTTCACGAGAGCGCGCTCGGCCGCCGCTCTCGTGTCAGGCCTTGCCCAAGAGGAGGGGGGCGGGGTGCTGTGGTCGCTTTGGGGTTGGCTTTCTGGAACAGCGTCTCAGATGAGACTCGGTGAAAGAAAGCACTGCAAAGGCTGGGGCGCGCGAGCGTCTTGACGGCAAGAGTCCCGCTCAGCTCGTGCGCTGGCTTTGGCAGTGCTTTCTTTCCCCCTGTCTCAGCTGCGACGCTGTATCTGTCAAGTGGGCCCTGCTCCTCTCGGCGCCGAGGAACATGGCACCGCATGAGGCATGTTCCTCGGCGAAACGTAGCCGTCCAAGCCAGTACACCGCAGACGAACTAAGGGAGCGGAAGAACGACATTCATGCTTTCGCATTCACAATTCATAAGAGGTGCTAGGTGTCCTCGGAATCTTTTTTACATGAAAATATTACTAACACAACACTCAAGAGTACAACATGGGAAGGTCATCACGTAACAATTCCTATTAGACTCGTCGTCGTAAATAGACAAAAGGAATATTAAATAAAAACAAATGCCCATGCTAAAAGTCAGGTAGATGGATGCATCGATCAAAAAGAACATACCACTCTGGCCGCTCGTCAAGGCGGTTAGATACATTTCGCACATGAGATAAGGTTTCAATAAAATTTGATTTAATAGATGAGGAAGGGTCAGCGTTCCTGTCAAGCATTCTTGTTTTCCAGAAGTATATGCAACCTCATTAATGTAAACATATCGTAAGGAAAACTATCGTTCGATTTTAAAGGCAAAAATTGGATTGTGTAAGCATTGATATTCCAGTCTTTTTTCAGTGTCCTTTGAAGGACATTCCAGAAAAGGTAAGCATCAGTGCAGAAAATAAAACAATGCTCTATAGTTTTCGGTTGGTTATAAAGGCGGCAATTGATTGACCACGGCACAAAAATTTCACGTTCACGGAGTCAGAATTCCACAGATAACGCAGGCGGTCGAAGTATGGAGCTTAAAGAGGAATGACTTTGCAGTAGGCGAGACACGTAGTTTTCGGCGACGTCTGAAGACATATTTTTTCTGGGCCTTCACTATACTATATGCTTCGGTACTAAGGTGCAGGGAACATTATGCCAATCAGGTCAGCATATATGACTTCGCGTGAAACCGTAAATAAATACTCCAAAGAAAAACGAGCTGTTAGAAACTGCAATTGCGCTCACCACTTCTTTGAAGTGCCCCGAAGGACGTGATGTGCTTGCGGGTTTCGTCGTAGCCTCAAATTAAGATAATTCACTCGAAACTTCCGTCTGTAAGTAAGTACGAAGGAAGTGGATGCGCTGCAGTTCTAAAGAACAAAAACCGAGATATTACTTGCCTTAGAAAGATGTGCGAGACCGAGACCGCCGACATCGATGGAGAGAGAGAGAGAGAGAAGAAAGGGTAGAAAGGAAGACAAAGAAGTTAACCTGGGGTATTTTGTCCCGGTTTGCTACTTTGTTTTGGTCGGTATTCAAGCGCGCGAAGGCACAGAGACACGGCACTTCGGCGTGCCAAGGAAGCTTTGAACACGCCGCCAGACCCTTGCTTTCGACGAGTTGTGCCTTTTTTTCTGCGACACTGCGCTTTCGTAAAATTTTCCACGTGTTCACAACGGCAAGTCTCAACGATACACAGAGTCTTAAAAAGCTTCTTCGGTGAATGACGACGAACGAGTATAGAAAACGTGTTTACAGCACGCCGGAGAACCGCAGCAAAACGCTGGCAAAACCGCAAATCGTATCCCAGCGAGGTTGCGTCCGGTGGCTTCACTTGCGGGAGCGGGAAGCGCGATCCAGCAGTTGTCATTGAGATCAGTGTCGCAGGCCATCACCTTGCCTCCTCGAGAGAACGAGGACGAAGACTGTGGGGTGTTTGGATTGAGTTTCCACAGCGAAGTGTATATGAGCAGTTTAATGTAGTCTATGCAGGTAAGCTCTCGGCATTTGATAGCTCCATCTTGAGTGGTGGCATGTAGACTTTTTCATGCCTTTCACATACCTTGGGACTTGCAGTGATAGCCTAATTGGACCACCTGCACCGGGAATCAAAATCGGTCCTCTTGTCGTAGACGAAGTGGTCGTGAGCTTAAACGTGACGTTGAGTCTGATACGAATCTCTCGCGATTCAAGCTCGCGATCGACTGACTTCATAAATAAGGATTCTTGGGGAAAATGCGAAGCTCAATAACATTGCAGCCACACTCGCGCTGCAGTTTCTTGTGCTCATCGCACACTTTTTGCTATTGTTTTTATGCTTCTTAAAATTATTTATCCATCCGACGACCACGCAGTGGTAGCCAGACAACCGTAGATTTTCGGACATTGCAGCACGGTAAAAAGGAGCACACGGAACTAACTCATGCACGACGTCCGTTTTTAAGCCTTTTCGCCCATACCCTTGGCGGTTGCATACCCTGTGTCAGCGGGCAATCCAAAAATACACCAGGTCGAGGGTACGTCAGTTACTGGCTGGTTTGAGGTTATGCGAAAAGGTCTATATTTGGCCGTAATATTATGACGTTCAATTTTGTTCTGCTAGCTCCCGTTTTGGTTGTATCTACCTACCAAGGAAGGCACCCACTAAAACTCCCTAATACTAGAACTACACAACCACACACGGATGCACATTTATATATTTAACGTTTGATAGATTCTTAAAACAG
The DNA here is from genome assembly GCA_013358835.2 of Ixodes persulcatus. Lineage (NCBI taxonomy): Eukaryota > Metazoa > Arthropoda > Arachnida > Ixodida > Ixodidae > Ixodes > Ixodes persulcatus. The sequence goes on along the minus strand of JABSTQ010009888.1, from coordinate 154,936 downwards.
TCGGCACTGTAACGCGCGACAAAACAACGCTCGGAGTTGGTAATAATGTAATCTCGCAAAGGTATGTCGGCGGCGCTGCCGATTTTAGCCGTCCCAGTATTGCCTCATTTGGCCACGGTGGCGCTGATGACCAACCGACGGTGGCGCTTTCTGGAACCCTGCCCAGAGTCTATTGGCCACAATTTTGAGTTATTAAATTGATTGTGTGCGGGCTGAGTTGGCTTCCAATGACTATTATTGGCTATTTGATCCTATTTCTGAATTATATGGCAGATTCGTGGTTCAAATGACTTCTAGTGACTATCAATAGCTATTAGTCACTATTTCGACTTACCTGATTGTGGGAAGACTGATTTGGCTTCATATGGCTATTATTGGCTATACGATCATGTTTATAAATTATATGGCTGATTTAGAATCCAAATGACTTGCGTGACTATCAATCACTATCAGTCACTATTTCGACTTATTTTATCTTATGCAGGCTGAGTTGGCTTCCAATGGCTACTATTGGCTATACATTCATATTTATAATTATATGGCAGATTCGGGGTCCAAACGACTTCTTGTGACTGTCCATGATTATCAGTCCCTATTTCGAGTTATTTGATTGTGTGAACACTGAGTTGGTTTCATATGGCTACTATTGGCTATATGATCATATTTATAAATTATATGGCAGACTCGGAGCTCAAATGACTTCTAGTGACTATTAATGACTATTGGTCACAATTTTGAGTTATTTGATTGTCTGCAGGCTGAGTTGGCTTCCAAAGGGTACTATTGGCTATACAATCATATTTTTTATTTATATGGCAGATTCGGGGTCCAAATGACTTCTAGCGACTATCAATGGCTATTAGTCACAATTTAACTTACCTGATTGTGTGCAGACTGATTTGGCTTCATATGGCTATTATTGGCTATATTATCATGTTTATAAATTATATGGCAGATTTGTGGTCCAAATGACTTCTAGTGACTATAGTAGGTTACAAGTCAAGAAGGTAGCGGCAAATGCCCCTCAAAGGGAATCATATATCCCTCCGCCACCTATCCATCCAATAGCGTCCCATCGTTTCCGTGACGTCGTGGCCAACGCGGGAGAGGGTTTTGCCTTGCTTTGAATATTTGCTTTATTTTTCGACCTTGACTTAGCGTTGTGGAAGCCACGAGAGGGAGATTAGGAGTCGTTTTTGTTTCCGATGGAAACAAAAACGACTTTGGGGGATTAGCTTCCCCCTCCGAAGGATACAAAGGCCACTTTCAGGGGCTCGGTTTCCTCTCCGATGAATACAAAAGTCGCTTTCTTAAAAAGGGGGGGGGGGGTGAGGGGGGGGGGGGGGTCGAAGACAAGTTGGCATCACTCTGTAGCCATTATCTATATATTCATTGAAGCGGAACAAGGGGTGTTTCCAGGGAACTATTCTTTCGACTGCGGATGGCTTTCAAACAGTCGCATCACGATTATGGGAGGAGCTTCTCCTACCTACTTGACTTGTAACCGACTATATCAATGATGATCAGTCACTATTTAGACTTATTGGATTTTATACAGGCTGAGTTGGCTTCCAATGGCTATTATTGGCTATAGGCATCTGTTATTGACCTGGTTGGCTCGAATTGCCAAAAAATGGCAATTAGTGCTTATTGGTCGCAATATTCTGCTATTCTATACTTATGAATGAAAATGGCTTCAAGTGGCTATTGTTGGCAATAGCATTTCATCTATTATTGGCTATAATCATCTGTTCCTGACCTGGGTGACTTGAATTGGCTACAAATGGCTTAAAGTGACAAGTATTTATAATTAGCAGCTATTTATTTGTCTACAAACTGAAATGACTTCATGTGGCTAGTTTTGGCTATTGCCATCAATTTTTTTACCAGACTGGCTTCAAATGGCTATGAATGGCTATTCGGGAATATAGTTGACAATTCTATGCTATTTCGGTGTTTATAGATGAAAATTAATTCAAATTGGCTAATATTGGATCAAAGCATCTATTTTGATTAGATTGACTTGAAAAGGCTATACATGGCTATCAGCAATTTATATTTACAATTTATGCAGTTGGAGCATGTATAGATTTCAATGACTTCAACTAGATATTTTTGGCATAGGACCTATCCTTGACAAGGTGTGCTAGGATTGGCTATTATTGGCTATGTGTATCTGTTCCTGTTCTGGTTGGCTTGAATTGGCTACAAATGGCTATAAGTGACTAGTATTTATAATTAGCAGCTATTTCTTTGTCTACAAACTGGAATGGCTTAAAGTGACTATTTTTGGTTATTATCATCACTTTTTGCCAGATTGGCTTCGAATGGCTATGAATGGCTATTAGTGAATATCCATTGAATGGCTATGAATGGCTATTCATGAATATTCACAATTATACTGGCTATAGCCATTGCTAGCCCATTGAAGCCAATCTGATCCAAAATGAATGATAATAGCCAACAACAGCTACTAAAAGCCAGTCCGGTTAGTGAACACTACAATTGCTCATAACTATCAAGACTAGTCACTAATAGCCATTTGAAGCTAATTAAAAACCAATTTAATAAGGAATAAATGCTTATAGTCAATAATAGCCACTTCTAGCCAGTTTCGTCCATAAACAGTGAAATAGCACAGAATTGTCAATTATACTCGCTAATAGCCATTGCAAGCCATTTGAGGCGAATCTGGCCAGAAATAGATGTTAATAGCCAACAATAGCCACTAAAAGCCATTCCAGTTAGTAAACAGAAAAACTGCTTATAAATTTCAACACCAGTCACTACTAGCCATTTGTAGCAATTTTAAGCCAATCTAAATGCTTATAGCCAGTAATAGCCACTGGTAGCCAGTTTCATCCAAAAACACTGAAATAGGACATAATTGTCAATTATACTCACTAATAGCCATTACTAGCCATTTGAAGCCAATCTTCTCAGAAACAGATGCCAATAGCCAACAATAGCCACTAAAAGCCATTCCGGTTAGTAAACACAAAAATCGCTCATAACTATGAACACTATTCACTAATGACCATGTGTAGCCATTTCAAGCCAATCTAATAAAGCATTAATGCTTATAGCCAATAATAGCCACTTGTAGCCTGTTTTATCTATAAACACTGAAATAGCACATAATTGTCAATTATACTAACGAATAGCCATTGCTAGCCATTTGAAGCCAATCTGGTCAGAAATAGATGCTAATAGCCAACAATAGCCACTTAAAGTCATTCCAGTTAGTAAACACTAAAACGCCCATAAATATCAACACAAGTCACTAATAGCCATTTGTAGCCATTTCAATCAAATTTATCTAAAATTTGATGCATAAGCCAATAATAGCCGCTTGAAGCCATGCTCATTTTTAAGCACCGAAATAGCACACAATTGTTTAATGATCTCATCAATATCCATCAGCAGCCATTTCAATTCAATCTGGTCAGAAATAAATACAAATAGTCAACATTATCCACTTGAAGCCATTCCATTTAGTAAATATAAAAAATAGCTCAAGCAATAGTTATCTACTATTAGCGGCGAGAAGTTTTGGTGGCGCCCTCCTGTGGTTCCCCGTTGTGACGTCATTACCTTGCAAAAAACAAGTTCGATGGTGTTTGTTATTAGCATGGTGGAAGCTTGAAATCATTGCGCTCTCAAAGGAACACTGCCAACACCGTCAAAATTAAAGTTCTTTCATTCCTCTTATTTCCGTCGATGATAATCCCCTTTCCGACGTCATAGTCAGCGTTCGGCCAATCGTGGAAGGCCGACCACAGCGACGCTTTCGGTCGCGCACGGGGCTAATACTTCGTTTCACCTTATGTGCGAGCGTAGGCAAAGCTGGAAGCGCGAGCACGGAAGTCCGTGCGTTCAGGCTTTGCTCGAGCGTGCGAGCTGGGGAGAAACGCAAAAAGCGCTGGTCTCGCGCTTCTAGCTTCGGCTTCGCTCGCAGATAAGGTGAAACGAAGTAAAACAGCGGTTTGTAGCCATTTGCAGCCAATCTATTCGAAAATAGGTGCTTATAGCCAATAATAGCCACTTGAAGCCATTATCATTCATAAACACTCAGACAGCAGATAATTCCTATCATACTGACTAACAGCCATTAGTAGCCATTGAGTCAATCTGGTCAGAAATATAGTTTAATAGCCAACAACAGCCACCTGAAGTCATTCCAGTTTATAAACAGAAATAGCTCAGTTTTCATTACTCATTATTAGTATTTGTAGCCATATCTAGCAAATATATATAAACGTGGAGGCTGATAGCCAATAATAGCCAGTTCAAGCCATATGCATTCATCAACGCCGGAATATATAATTGTCAATTATCTCATCAGTAGCCATTGGCAGCCATTTAAGGTCAGTCTTGTCAAAGAAGGTGCTAATAGCAAACAAAAGCTACTTGAAGCCGTTCATAAGTGTAAGCAAACAAAAAATCACATAATTATCATTATTAATCACTTCTAGTCACTTAGAGTCATTTCAAGTCGATCTCATAAAAAAGTGATGCCTATTGCCAGTTATGGTCACTTGGAGCCAAGGAGATCTAATAAGACATGTTTCGGTTGGAATAAAACAGATAAATCAACAAGCTCAGAAAAGGTTAATAATTATTTAGATTGTACAAAATCGCTATACAAATCCTGACTGGTCTTACAACACACTGCGTTTTGACATCGAAATACCAAGAGGTCCAATATCACGAGCTTATGCTCCGTATGCTCCATCAAAAAAAAAAAAAAAAAAGAGGAAATATTTCATAGACTATTAATTTCTCTCGTGAGTCACACCCACTTGATTCATTTCCGGGGAAAGTGGCGAGTTGTCCACTCCATACCGCCAGGATCGCTTTCTACTTCCGTCTCCCATTTTAGACCGGAGTTTCCTGTATTAGTCTCAACGGTATTTGATCACGGTATGGCTGTCATAAAGTGACGGCTGTAATGTTCACATCTCATATGCCTCCGAAAAGACCTCAAGTACTAAAGGAAAGGGCAGGTCTTGCATAATGGTAAGCGTATTCCTACAATGTTCAAATACGGGTGGGTCGTCTCCACTAAGAAGGAATTTGTGCGATATGTAAGAATGACCGATTCGAAGACGACACAACAATACTTCATGGAATCGGATCCTGTGAGATGAGCTCTCCCAGAGCCCACGAACCGGCTTTGTAATATGAAGTGTATTGTTGCACTCCATGTTCCATTCAGACTAGAGATGACTTGGTTAGAGGTTTGATGACTTGGTGGCAAACAAGCGTGAGATGGGGGAAGATTACCCGAGGATGTAGCGCGAGTCTGTCTGCTTCCTAATTACTTTGTATTCTCATATGACTGGGCACTCAACAAAATTTTATATCAAGGCCTCTATTTACAGCTTTATTAAGTTTATTTTGCAGTTGCTGCACCAGCCTATTCTTATATATATATATATATATATATATATATATATATATATATATATATATATATATATATATATATATATATATATATATATATATATTTGAAGTTTCATAGTACGCTGTTTTGAATGAACTTAAGTACTCAAATTTTGTATACATTTTCGATTTTGATAAAAGTCAAGACCTCTACAGTCAATAAAATATCGAAAGACTCTTGACCTTATCTCGGTAAGACAATGCGCGTCTCCGCGTTTCAAGGATATTGGTACAGAACTCGAATGAGTTTGCTAGGAAAGCAAATCGAGCTTATCCGCGACAATTCCCGATCTTTGCACCAGCTGGCTTTTAGCTCTGTTTAACGGCTGGGTCATTTAATGAATGGAAAAACGTTTAAAATCTAAGAGAAGGTGAAAAACGGTTTGCAACATATGTCATGAGCTCTAGAAGTCCCGACCTCTATTGACCATCATCACGGTGGCGATGACGTATTGACTCTAACGAGGCATATTATGAATAGATGCGTTGATTTGCAACCTAGTTAAGATTCTTACATGGTTTGATTTTAATTCCGCCAAGACTTTCCGAGTCAACTAATCGTACTTCAATAGATATTTTGCTAATTTATCCAATCACCAGAAATATTACTATTACTGGGAAGTTGAACATGGGTACCCGAGCTGCACGCGCTCGCCTTTCCTGAGATTCGAAGTAAACAATCAAAAGAACGGGTTGAGGAACGCACATGCCAAGTGCCATGTTTTAGATGTTTGCTTTTGAACAGTTACTGCTACGAACGCCAGCGCGTGCACCTACATTCCCGGCATTATCTTTGATGCTTTCGTAATAGACCGATATCACCAGCCAGTTTCATTATACTCCGCCGCTGCCGCAATGCATCGAGGGAACTTTAGTCTTTCTGCACGTGGCACCACTTCGCTGAAGCTCTGCTGCGCGTGGAGAGCATGAGACGGCATGAGTCGTCTCGAAAACTGCATGACGCCTGCCTCCGGAGAAACTAAAGTTATCGCGGCGTCACGCATGGGCCGAACACTTGAGGAGGTCGGTCTATCCGACAAAAGAATGGGTCACGCGTACTTTTTCTAATCTAGGGCATGCACACATTTCGTACAAGAAGACGACGAAGGAAAAAAGGAAACACCCAAGTTGACGAAACGTCAACTCCCCCACGAACATGAGGCTGTGTCCTCTCGCGTCAAAATAACCCTCCTGCGATCACGACTCCAGGAAGCGTATGTGCACGCGGCCGCGTACACGACAACGCTCCGACGAAGCAGCGGGGCCGGCGGGAGAGAGGAGCGCGTGCACATTTTAACGCGTGATTTACAGCGGTATTTATACTGAAGGCAGTCTCCCTGCCGTGCGAGCGACAGGTGCCGGGGACATATTCATTCATTATGCCGCCGTCGGTTCTGGCAAGCCCAATACGACCGAGAAGACAAAGCCGGCACCTTTGCCCCCCATACGTCATGACAAGTGGTGGATCCAGGCAGTGCCGCTTAGCATGCGTCAGCATTGCTGCCAGCGCGTCTGGAAGCGTCTCACGCGGCGACGCCAAGACGGAAGCGTCTGCCGCTTTGCGTCGTATCTCGCTGAGCTTCGGCGTGTTTGCCTCTTGGGGCGAGTCAAGGGTCCACTAACGATGACGTAATAAGCAGGCCTTGTCTTCTAGGTAGTATTGGCAAGTCCGCGTGGCACCGCGCAGCCAGCGTCGCGCGCGGGCCCTTGTCTCCGCTGTGTGACCGAGCACGTTGATGAGTACACTCCGTTCAGCCCTAATAAGCTGACAGTGCACGGTGGAACGTGCTCGGTGGACGAGTCGCGCGTCTCTCATTCGCCACGTGACCACGCGCAGAGAGCGGTGGTCATATGCGATGAAAAGGGGGGAGCGGTTGTTTGGTTCCTGCGAGAGCGTGTTGTAGCTCCCGCCGCACTCTCAGCTTAGTGGTGGACGCAGTAAAGAGTGGACCCAGCGGCTTGTATATAATAAACGGGTCGTTGCTCGAAGTTTTTTGCACTACGCTTCAGCTGCGATTTCTGTAATGTTCATTACGAGGCTGCCGGAACCAGAAAAGTCGTTTCCTACATCTCGGTCAAGTCTCTCTCTCTCTCTCTCTCTCTCTCTCTCTCTCTCTCTCTCTCTCTTCCTTTCCCTTCCTCTTAATTAAGTATACCGAAAATTTCCTTCCTAAAAGTTCAGGGCTTCGAGAAATGAGCAAAGATTGGAAACCGTTCGACGATAGACACACACACAAGGAAATTTAGTTGTTTTCGTTTGTAACGACAGGGTGTATCGGCTAGTTTCTTCAACTAACTTGCGCCAAGACTTGAAAAAATAAAAAATAAAAAAGCTGGACCACGCCAAGGGTGTGGAACCAACGCAGCATTGGGAGCTTTATACTTGCCCTTGGTCTCATTTGAGAGTCCGATTGCAGCCGCTGCTGCGATTCGATCAAGCCGGTCAAGCAGCACAAAGGGCATCGTCATTGTGCTCGTTTTCTTTGCGTGTTTGCAATGTTATTAAACCACTCAGCTGGGAAACTGCCATAGAGACTGCTTTGAAAAAGTGGCCCCGATCTGTCCTCGAGCACCGAGCTAATGGCGAACACAACGCCGCCATTTCTCCCGCAGCGGACACTCGAGGAACCGCACGTTACTTCTATTTAGGATTTAATCGACCATTTAGGTGCCGAAACAGATGCAATAGAAGAGGTTACAGGGGCGCCACCCCCGTCCCCCCAGCGGACGCGCCGCGTCGTACTACCGAAGTTAAAATGCACCTAGGTTGGGACGCGCTACCTGAAAGCACCGCTGAGCAGTGGCGTCACAAGGGGGGGGCGGGGGGGCGGACCGCCCCGGGTGCAGGGCTCAGGGGGGTGTCGCGGCGGGCCACGAGAGCGGGGGGGGGGGGGGGGGGGGGGGAGTCGCGGCGGGCCACGTGAGAGCGGGAAGGGGGAGTCGCGGTGGGCCACGCGAGAGCGAGGAGGGGAGGAGGGGGGGGGTGTCGCGGCGGACTATGGCTCCGGGTGCCGCTGACCCTCGTGACGCCACTGCCGCTGAGGCATGGTTGTATAAAAAAAATATTAATTGTGCCGCAAAACCTCGCAAACTAAAGATTTTAAAAACATCACGCGCCCTTCATTTTGCACTAAACTCCAATAAATTTCATACAAAAAGAGTCTTTTCCGTTTGTTTTTACGCAAAAACATGCTTTTTAAAAGCTCAAGGTGACCACAGTACTGAACTTATGACCCGTCCCATCTCCATCTGTGGGTGAGTGCGTGGCAAGCTCATCGAACCATTTTTCCAGACGTTAGGACCACTTTGGGGGGAGGATTAGCCCAGGCTTAGCCGAACGCTCGGGGCCTTGTCAGTCTGGCTGGCGTCAGTCACTTCCGGCGAAGCGCCGCTCAAGGACTCCTCTCCCTCACGTCACGTGTCAACCCTTCTGACTTCTACCTGCGGCTGGCGCCGAGGCGGCGGAACGCGACAATGTGGGTTCCGTGCTTTCCGGATTCTTATCCGCCACGGTGGCGGGAGGGCGGATTAAACGGCGCCGGCTGTCTGTGGGGAAACAATCCAGGGATCGTCCAGCAGCCAACTCGAAGACCTTGGAACTGTTCACCACCCCCTTTGTAGGATTCCAGAGTGGGGGGATAATCGTCGTCTCGCCCTTCCCAAACGTTAAAGGGACACTGACAGGATATTTATGCTCGCCGAGGTTTTTAGTTGTACGTGACATATGAGAGCCCAACTACCCAGAACAGAATTTACGGCTCGAAATTCGGTTTCTTTCCGCCCGAAAACCGCCGATCAAGAACTGGCCGGTTCGAGTCTCGCTCTCTCTTTTCCGTGGTCACGGGCCGTTTTCTAAGGTATCGATGCGACCACCAAATTTAATCGAAGTCGTGGGTCATTGAAGGCACACAGTCAATATTAAAAATAGAAAAAAATATGAAACCCATTTTTTGTGGCTTCAAAAAAGCTGCAAATACGTTGATTGAAAAAAAAAAAAGTAGCACAAACAACCGGAAGCTTTCTGTGCGTTCACTCAACATGGCGTCGTTTCGCGTATCGTGGGACAAGCACTAGCGGATGGCACCGGACGACGGGCGTTGGACCTCTACTTCAGAACTGTCGTTCATGGTACTGGCGAATTCTGTCTTTCTTCGAAAGAGAAATTTCGGACCAATCAAAAGAACTGATACTCATCCCGTACGACACGCCCGACCAGCAAGCCGATTGCACGAAGACGTCGCCGAGCCGTCGTCCCTTCTCCTGGCTGAAGACATCGCTCGCTCAAACGTCAAGCACGAAGTGCGTACTTCGAGTTGAATACACACGCGTACGGTTACTTTACGAGGTGCGAATGTGCCCTATGCGTGGTGCTGCCTGACTTCAAGCCGGGAGTGTATGTATTGAAGGGAAATCGGCAGCAAACTTCCGACATACTGTCTACCAGCTGCATAATTACGCATGAGAGTGTTCCTTCAATAGCTGAGGAAGAAGAAGTGCTCGCCATTGAACGCCCGAATTCTCGCCTTCCGATTTTAAATCACTTACTGGGGCCCTTGTGGCCCTGGGACCCGCTGCAAAGAAGGCAGCGATTCAGCACGACGCAAGATGAGCTCCAAGGAGAGCAGCATGACGGTCCTTGTCGACCGGGTAAATGAACAGGCAGTGGAATGCTCCAAGCAGTCCAAGGATTATCGTATCATTCTTCCACGTCTACCGACAGGTATGCTAGTTACAAACTCACTCTTTCTGCATGCGGACATGTCCGGAAGGCCCTACAAGGCAACAGACTTCAAGGAAGTTCTTTTTTCGATGATTGATCGAACTGATCTAATAGCATTGGGCCCATATCAGATGAGCCATGTCTGGATGGCAGTCTTCGCCAACGGAGCCGCAAAATGCAAAATCAAGGCATGCGAAGAACTTGAGATCAAGCAAAAAAGGTGCCTTGTGATTGATCCAACCAAGGACGAAATCAAGATGAAGCTTCTGTGGCTACCACCTCAGCTACCAGACATTGAAATCAAGAAGGTGTTGGAACCGTTTGGAACGGTCAAAGATATTTCAAGAGAGAAGTGGAGATTTTCAGATCTCGAAGAAACGGACACCCTGACGCGAATAGTGACCCTCGCCCTCAAAGACCACCTCACGGTGGACAAGGTCCCACACACGCTCAACATCTACGGAGTGAACACCCTGGTGGTCATTCCCGGACGACCTCCGCTCTGCCTGCGCTGCAAAGCGATCGGTCACATCCGCAGGCAGTGCTCGACCCCACGCTGCACGCAGTGCTGGCGGTTTGGCCATTCGACCGAGGAATGCATTGTTACCTATGCAACTAAGCTACAAGGTAACGCCTCTCCAATGGCTGATGTGAGCGAGCACATCATGGACGTCGATGAGATGTTCACGAAAGACTTGGAACCAGTGGGCGAGTCTCAGGAATCCCACAAAAATACCTCCAGTTCAGGTGAAGGGCCCTCGGGTCAACATGAAGAAGCACCCAAGCCTAGTCTGGAGAAATGTTAACGCAAGAAACGCCAACTAGAACCAAGGATGACACCTCAACCAACAAAGCCAAGGAGTCAAGAAAGTTGTCCATCCAATCAACTTCGCCTACTTCGAATGAAGGAAAAGACGAGAGGACGAGCAAGAAGGCGAAGGTGGACACGAGTGAAGCCCTTGTGACTGAGGAACCTTGCTGCTCTAAAGATGTCCTCGTCGTTAGAGAAGACGAACGAGAGCGCGTGGACCTTCAAGAACAGCGAGGAAAGTCGAAGTTTAAGGAACGGAAAAAAACAACCTAACCCGATCAGAACCCAACGTGTAAATGACCACAGTCAACCTTGGCACCACCCAGATGAGTACTTTTACCATATGCTCTCTTAACGTTCGAGGTATAAATTCGCGAAAAAAACAATATCAGCTGTTTCGGTTTTTAGAACCGCACAACATCGACATAGTAGCACTCCAAGAGACTAAAGTTTCTGAAGGAAATGTTCTGTTCACGGCAAACACCCTATGGGCAAGCTCATACGACATCTACCACTGCCCAGCAATTGATTATTCTGCTGGATGTGCGCTCTTGTTCCGAAAAGGTTTTGACTATCGAATGTGCAGTCTAATCGAAGGTGCGGATGCAGGAAGGCTCCTAGTTGCTAATGCCCTTATACAAGGAAACCCCTGCCGCATAGTCGTTGTTTACGCGTACAACGACCAAGCGCAAAGAGAAAACTTATTTAATCAAGTGAGGATACATGCTGATACCAGATTCGATGTTATTGTGCTCGGAGATTTTAACTGTGTTTTGCATGTCAAGGACAGAATTCCGAACAAGAAAATTATGGACCCAAGTGTAGACGTTCTCCAAGCTCTTGTGAGGGATTGCGACCTTATAGATGTTTGTACAACACAGAACGTTCTCCAATACACACACTTTCAGGGTTCATCACATGCGCGTTTGGACCGTATCTACGTACCTGGTTCGGCTAGTAGAGCACTTAGTAACTATAATGTGATCCCTACATATTTTTCGGATCATTGTCTAGTCATTGTCAGTGTAGGTTCGGATCGAAATCGAAGAAAGGAAAGGTCGCAGTCATGGGAATGTTGGAAAATGAATGAAACATTGTTAGGAGATAATGCATTTCAAACTGCAGTAGAAGGTCTCATACATGAACTTGAACAAGTCAAAACTGGGTGGTGCCAAAGTTGGGATCTGTTTAAAATCAGGATACGGAAACTAGCGATTGAGAGGTCTTCGATAATTAGGTATTATGAAAAAAAAGAAGAGAAGCGCTTAAATGGAGACCTCTTATACCTATACAATCTTGAATGCCAACAGCCAGGGATGTATAAAAATGAAATCAAAAATATTAAGAAACAAATCGAAGATTACGACAAGAAGCGCTATGAAGGAGCTGCTGTGAGGACTCGCACGCTACAACTAATTGAAGGTGAACAGCCCACGAAGAGAAACATTCATGCTGAACGAGAGTATTTTCGGAAAAAGTTGGTGTCAGTGATAAAACTAAATGGTCAAGAATTGACAAATGAAAACGATATTCAGCATGCATTCGTCTCTCATTACACCAATCTTTTTGCAACAAGTACTAAGTCTCCCCATCCACGGCTGCGTGAAATAGTAGCAAAATTACCCAGCTTAGAAAATGAAACAAAGGAAAAACTGAATTCTCCCCTTGATATACAAGAGATTATGCAAAACATCACCGAAATGATAAGTAATAAAGCTCCCGGTCCTGATGGATTGCCTGCAAGCCTTTATAAAAAATGGAAGGAAAGACTAACACCAATTCTTTGCAACGTTTTCAAAGAATCTTACGCCGAGGATACTTTGCCACAGTCGTTTCGAAAGGCACATACCATACTTATTCCTAAATTCAAAGACCCAATCAAGCTGCAAAGGGTTGAAGGCTATCGACCTATCAGTCTCCTGAACTGTGACTACAAGATGTTTGCTCGAGTGCTGGCTGGAAGACTTCAAACAGTAATAAGGGAAGTCGTCGGTGAACATCAGACATGTGCCATCAAGGGAAGAAACATACAAACTAATCTCCACACCGTACGATCAATGTTGGAGATATGCCAACGTACACAAGACTTTGCAGCTATATTACAACTTGACCTCGCAAAAGCGTTTGACAGAGTGGACCACTATTTCCTTTTTGCGCTCTTAAAGCACCTAAATATTGGCGAAATTATTGAAAAGGGCGTAAAGCTTTGTTACAAGGACATATCGACAAAATTGCTTCTAAACGGATCTTTGACAAAATCTATTCTAGTTCGAAGGTCGGTACGCCAAGGGTGTCCACTGTCGCCGCTACTCTTCAATATCTACCTAGAGCCTCTCTGCAGAAACATCATCAATGACAAAGACATACAAGGGTTTCGCCTTCATGCATGCGAAGTAAAACTCCTGGCATATGCGGACGACTTGGTCCTAATTTGCTCCAACAAACCAAGCATCGTAACAGCTATGTCACATGTCGACGACTACTGCCCTGTGTCTGGTGCTTTGGTGAATACGGATAAGAGTAGTGGTTCGTGGTGCGGGGAGTGGGGTACAACACCTGCCAAGTTCGTCGACATCGAGTGGACAACAAACAAGCCGCAGCTTTTAGGTGTGCCACTGAATGCCATGGTCAATCCGAAACCCATGTGGGACTCTTTAGAAACCAAAGTCAAGTCTGCCGTTCGTATATGGAAGCTAAGATACCTTTCCACGTTTGGCAAAGTTGCCGTTTGCAATATATTTCTTTTGTCAAAATTAACATACATTCTTCAGGTCATGCACTGTTCCAGACTTACAGTTAACAGGTTTAACAGGATTTTTGCAATGTTTATTTGGAATTCATCGTACGAGCCCATGAGGAGGTCAAACCTCTTCCGACGAACGGAGGATGGCGGCCTAGGTCTTGGGCATATCTTTGTTAGGCAGCTAATGGCGAGATGGAAATTTTATCGAACCCCACAGCACCCGTTTCTAGAAACGTGTAAAACATATTTATTATCAAAGTACACAGGGACAGCAGTAAACACAGAGCCATCGAGCCAAACGATCACTTTACGCGGCTTCTACAAAGAGGTAGCAGACACCATTGATTTCCTGAGAGCACGGTTTACCGGCGACTTTTTAGAGACATGTTCCAAGAAGAAGTTACTTAAATGTCTACTTACTTCTCTGTTTCCAGATCCACTTTACCGATTGGATATATTAGCTGCTCCCCCTAACTGCAAAACTGATGTTTTAAAAAGAGTCAAACGCTTGCCCATTCCACCGAAGTGCAAGTCGTTCTTTTTTCGCTTTCACTCGCGGACAATACCTGTAAAAGAGTGGCGAGAGTCACGGGGTTTTGACGTATTTTGGAGCACAAACTGCAGGCTCTGCAAAACAACTGAGACATTCACTCATGCATTTGTGCTCTGTGTTGATGCAGTCTTCTTCTGGGACGTTTTCAAGAGGACAGTGAAAAAAGACTTTGAAGTCGAAGAAAGTAATTTCCGTTACCTATATTTTGGAGACCAGTTAGATACGGTTCTCGACACATTAGTTGTGCTAGGTTTATATAGCCTGTGGAAGACACGGAAAGTAGATACGGACGGAGGGGTTGCCAAACCGTCTTGGGTGAACTTTAAGAATATTGCCACATTTGTTTGTCAGAGCATGCTAGCATGCTGCGAAGATAATGAAGAATGGAAACACGCCATAGAAGGCATCAGTCGTTCACCTGACGTCATATGAGTCTGTGTCAGAAGAACAGCATTTTATCACTCTAGGGCCCTTTTCGCCAACTCCCTGTAGAGGAAAACTGAAGTGTGCTTTACACCCCTTGTTTTCCAAATATTTCCGAGCTTTCTAATATTTCTAGTAACACTGTCCGCGTATAGGTTGACAACCGTTCAATTCTTTTGTTTCTTTGACGCTTTGTACATAATGTAAATTGTATATAGTGTTCTCGTGTATATACCCATGTAAATAAAAACTTTTGGAAAAAAAAAAATTCCTTCAATAGCTCAGTGGAAAGACGTCCGTTTCACACGCAGTGGGCACGGGTTCGATTCCTGGTGTGGTGTACCTTTCATTTTTTATTTTATTTTTTGTCAAGCATTCTGCGATGTTTACATTTCTTTTTTTACAATTATCACAGGAAAAAAAAATTGTTGTGGACGATACGTCGCTGAACTAAATGGTATGGATTCCATTTTTGACACCTGCGAACTCAGTGTATATCACTTTCCACAAAATGCAAGGAGCATATGAATCGGGTAGCGTCCGCTTTCCGAGCTTCGCGTAATGGTTCTACAGGAATTGCAGCCAGCCATTGATTCCGACGCGTTGGTCTTTCGGAAACTTGTGCACTCTGGCCACTTTCAGATGCAGGACATGTGAGGCAACTCTTCACGCAGCACCTTGGAGTTGGGAGTATTCTTTTCGGAGCTGATCACGGGAATTCACCACGGCACTCGGGCACTCACTATTAATTGCCAACACTTAAATGTACAAAACAACTCATCTTGAAGTACAAAACAGCGAGCGGAACAAACATAACTGCAAAGGAATACCACGGCGAACGGACGCATTTCGTCTGCTACGTGCGGAAAGAGGAGGAAAAAAAAAAACGCACGGTCGGGTGTAGCCACGTGACTTCCGCCACTCCCGCTATCCTCTCCACTTCTCCGTTTCGGTTTCGGTTTCGCGCAGTTGCGTTTTTTGGCTTTATTAAACAAATACGTGACTCTGTAGCAAAATATTAATTGGGTAGTCTTCCGACACCATAATGAATCGCCTGACAAAAAAGGAAAAAAAAAAGTTTGGGGGGTGTCAGTGTCCCTTTAAAGGGGTAGGGAAACGAAATTCCAGCGCTCATATTTTAGCCTAAATGTGTTGCATGTTGCACCCTAACCTCAATAACACAAGTCTTGCTTTAAAAGGCACAAGCAAACTAATTTTAAAGCTAATTAAACAATCTTTCAATGTGCACCTCTTGGATGCATGCGGAGCCTATTTGGGAGGTAATCTAGCAACGTTGGGGAACTTGCTACGTAGTCATGACGTAGCAGATTCCCTCGGAGCAGCGCCGCTCTTTGGAATTTCAACTCACAAATCGCGCATTGAATCAAACAGTCCAAGAAGACAGAAAGGAGGGACTCCCCTCTTTTTCGGACCCTCGTTTGTACACCCGGATACAGCCATTCTCCCCCTAGAAGATTAGCCAGTCGCTCAAAACTCGGACAAAGGTTGCTTTCCCCACCCGGTTCAGCCCTAAGCTGACAGTGCTGTGGAAGCTACGTGCTCCTTGGGCGGCGCCAGCCACACGCTCGTCACCCCACAGGTACTTCGAACGGCTCGGTTGTAACGCGTTGACGCTATTGACACCAGCACAACGCTGACAACGCCACCAAGGGCAAAGCTCATCTCATAGCCACGCCAGCCTTGCTACTTCACGAACGCGGGAAATCTTTTCTTTCTGTTTTTGTTTGCGTCGGATATCCCATGACGCATCGCGCTCTCCGTTCGCTTCTCTTCGAGCGCTTGCTCGAGTGCACCGTTTGGAACGAAAAATATGGCCAATCGTTCAAAATACAAACGTGCGATTATCATTTACGGTTATTATCCGTCATGCTTGACTCATTTCCGAACGAAATTTGAATATTTCAATTTTTGTTTCCGTACCCCTGCTCCCCTTGGGGGAGAGCTCTGCTCGTCTGATTGCCCTCGGTCGCTTCAGGAGAAGCACCGCCCCCCAGAATCCTCCTCTCCCTCGCGTGGACGCAAAAACCCCGACCGTTCGAGAGGCGGTCGTCTTCGATCACAGATTTCGCTATGAAATAAACCTGTTAAGTTTTCCCAACTGACTGGTTCGGACGTTGTTCGTGAGAAAGGTTGGACGCCAGCGAGATGACCATGCTACCCGAGAGACAAGGCTGGGCGTCGACACCTAACAGTACAAAGAAATGATAAAGAGTGGCGCTGCTGTCGTATTTAGCTCGGTCTCGGTGGACGCCAGCGGCCCAAGTTTCAAGGGTGAGTTTCCCAACTGAGTGTTTTAGTAACGTTGGGCCCAGGTTTCGACGGCGAGTTTCTCAACTGAGTGTTTTAGTAACGTTGCGTGTTTGCTATCCGCAACTAAACCAATCACGCGCGGAAAAAAAAAAAAAAACGCAGGATCACGGCGCATTCAGTGTGCGTGACTGGTTTAAACCCGCCGAGACAACGAGTGCGGTGACGACGCATTTTTGGTGCTGCGTGACTGGCTATCGCGTATATCGTTTTGGGAGTTATTGGAACGATCTATTAAAATTCCCAATGCATTCGCCTTGGACTTGACCCCTCGTCATGGCACCGCAAAATGTTACCTAATTCATTGTTTTGCAATTAGCCAGTGTGGTATACGTAGCAAAAACAAAATATATTGACTCGCTCAATATATTTTGATTGACGTCACATCAGCCATGCTCCTGTGCCTGTTCTTCTCGGCACGAGAACAACAAGTTATATGGTGCCAAATGCATGCTGCACGAGGTACGGGCACACGAGTATGGTACGGAAGAATGGTGGCTGATGTGGCATCAATGAAAACCACGTATTAAGCAAGTCTTTTTTTTTTTTTTTTTTTTTTGCAGCGGAGTTGGTAAGGGCTAGTTTTCCCAGTATCGTGTCCGCGGACAAGCTGCGTGTCAACACAAAACTCCAGACAGCTTAGGATGACCACCTTCCTGCCGTCAAAATGCGGGACACCCTGACCGGGGCGGGAAGGGGGGGGGGGGGGGGTGAGGACGTCGTTTTCATGACTGGAAAAGAAAGTATTAATGAAAATTCATCAGCACGCGCACTTCGAAATCCTGCGCTGTCCGAAAGAATATTGTACACCTGAAAATTGTGTTGCGGCAATTGTAATGGTAAATATTTGATTAAAATTAAAAACATAAAAATCGGCTGCAGCAGACCCCAATGCATCAAAAGGAACCAAGGAACAGTAAATCTTTTTCGGCTTATTGTTTCCTGTCGATACTTACTCTTATACTAACATGCTCCTACATAAAATTAAAACCTTATGTAATTTTTTTTTTTTTTTTTTCGATTGTTGGGAGTTGGAGGCTTTTTGCCTTGTGTGTCCTTACAAAAAAAAAATATTTTTACAACAATTTTTTTCGCATGACACAGTATGTTTTGCAAATAATTCCAATGGTTTATTTTTCAACTTTTTGCGAGCAATTTTCGCTTGCAGTATTTTGCCATCAAGGGGAGGGGCACAATGGCGCATGCGCGTCGTTCTCCTGCAAGAACGACAGTCGCTTCCCGCAGCACTTGGATAGAAAATCTCATACCATCAAGATTCACACGCTTACCAGCGACCTCCGCGCTTCCCCGTGCCCCGTTGTTCGGGGCACGGGGAAGCGCGGGAAGCGCGGCATACGCATACTTTGCGTAGCGAATGTTACGACAATGTGAAATGCGGGACATTTTGAAAATGTTGGTATTTCTTGCGGGACGCGGGACACGAGCCCTCAATCCGGGACAGTTCCGCGAGTCGCGGGACGGGTGGTCACCCTAACAGCTACCGCCATGTATGAGCGACGGCGGCCACCAGACAACCGGCTTGCCGGTTGTCTGGTCGCCGCCGTCGCTCATAGATGGCGGCAACCTTTCCACTCTGGTGGATTCAGGCGTTATTTTCTCTAACACAGTGTATAGAAACAGCGCAAAAAGAAAACAGACAGCTCTGGCTGGCATTTCTGGATATCAAGGGTGCCTATGACAATGTGAACCAAAGGAATCTGTGCGACATAGTGGAGAGCTTAAACCTAGATGAAGGACTAACAGCAATATTAAGGAACATTTACAAAGATAATAAGGTGATTATAACATGGGAAGGAAAGGCAACGGGGAAAGTAGAGATAGGACGAGACCTTAGCAGGGGTGCCCGTTATCGCCTTTGCTGTTTATGTTGTATCTGAGAGGATTGGAGGATAGACTAGAGAAGAGTGGGCTCGGATTCGACCTTTCTTACAGTAAGCTAGGCCAAAAAAATTCAGCAATCCTTACCGGGATTGATGTATGCGGATGATATCGTACTAATGGCTAACAACAGGATAGAATTGCAGGAATTAATGAGCATCTGTGGTAGGGAAGGAGATGAATTAGGTTTAGAATTCAGTAGGGAAAAATCAGCAGTCATGATTTTTAACAATGATGAAGTTGAGAGGCTGAAGATACAGAATATTACAGTTGAGAGAGCTAGTAAATACAAGTATCTAGGAGTATGGATATGTGATGGTGCAGAATATCTCAGTGAGCATGAAAAGTATATAATAGGTAAGGGCAACAGAAATGCAGCTGTAATGAAAAATAGAGCACTTTGGAATTACAACGGGTATGAGGTTGTGAGAGAGATTTGGAAAGGGGTCATGGTGCCTGGCTTGACTTTTTGAAACGCAGTGATATGCATGAAATCCGAAGTGCATGCAAGACTAGAAATAAAACAGCGCGGAGTAAATAGGCTGGCCTTGGGGGCACATTGCAAAACGCCAAACCAGGGAGTACAAGGAGACATGGGATGGGCGTCATTTGAGGGCAGGGAAGCTGTGAGCAAGATAGAATTTGAGGATCGGTTGAGGCAAATGGATGGGGAGCAATGGGCACGAAAGGTTTTCAGCTATTTATACATGAGGAGTATAGACACGAAGTGGAGACAGCGCACTAGGAAATTAAGAGGAAAGTTTTTAGGCTATAGTGGGGTTACGGAAGAGCAGGTCTCAGTTAAGAAGAAAGTTAAGGCCACAGAAAGAGGTCGGTGGCTAGAGGGAATGCAGACAAAGACGGCTCTGGAAAGCTATAGATTAAACAAAACAGTTATTGCCAAAGAAAGCATTTATGAAAATTCTAGGGGAAGCTGATTGTTGTTTGAGGCAGGGACAGGTGTTTTGCGAACCAGAACATACAGAGCGAAGTACCAGGAAATGGATACAGTGTGCGCTGCTTGTGGAGAGGAGGACGAGACGGCTGAGCACTTGATACTCTACTGTGCCTACCGAAGACAACATAGATTTAATAAAGTCATTGGGTTTTAGAGACAGCGAAGGAAAAGTGGATTTCAAGACAGTAGAGATTACCAAGCAAAGATTAAGGTGGCATAAAGCGAGAGAAAACTAGGTATTTTCTTATTAACTGATGGCAAGGGGTTTTATAGCCTCACTTTCTTTTCAGTGCGGAGTGAATATAGTTTTCACATTTAAATATGCTAAGCTTAAATGGTAAGACAAAATGGCTAGGTAGCGTAAGCTACTGCCCGATCCAAAGGGCTCAGCCGGATTTATCCATCCATCCATGGTTTTCACCAGAGCGGAAAGGCTGAATTTTTCTGGGCGTCGTCCTAAAAGTCGTCCTCGAGGCCGTCCTTGAGGTCGCCCTAGACGTCGTGCTTGAGGTCGTCCTAGACGTCGTCCTTGAGGTCGTCCGAGAGGTTGTCCTCGAGGCCGTCTTAAAAATCATCTTTGAAGTCGTCCTAGACGTCCTCAAGGTCGTTCTAGACGTTGTCTTTGAGGTCATCCTAGAAGTCGTCCCTGAGGTCGTCCTGAACGTTGTCCCTGAGGTAGTTCTAGGCGTCGTCCTCGAGGTCGTCCTAGAAGTCGTCCTTGAGGTCGTCCTCTATAGGCATCGTCCTAGACGTCGTAAAGATAACAGCTTCGCTGGTCCTCCATCTTCACGTAAAGTTGAAGGGCTCTACTTTTTTTTTTTCTTTTGGGGGTGGGGGGGGGGGTGATGTATTATTAGCGCAAATTAATTAGGTAACATTTTACACATTAATTCGCGTGCAAACCCTCCACTATAAAAGTATTGAGAAACATGCCATCGTATCGATTTCGTCGAGGTAGCCCCTCTATCTTGGGAAAAAATGGGAAAAGTGGCGCCATTGATTGTTGTGTAAATTCTCGAGACACGTGCTGCGCGCCACTTCTAGAAAAAAACATGGCGTCTGCAATGAAGCTCAGTGCTGCGCTGTGCCGCCATGATCTACCCAAGGGCCGCACGTTGCACGTGCCTCTTACATCGACGTACCTTGCGCTGCTTTTAAAACATGAAGGGGCTTTAGGGAGCCTTTGCGCGTCTCATGTTTCCCAGCTTTAGGAAAGCGCGCCACCTTTAAAAATCTCCCACGTGACTACGTCACCGTTCACTGGCGGGTTAATCACGTGGGGCGACTTTGCGTAAGTGGAGCCAACGCAGGAGCAGTAGGGACGTTGTAGGCAGTCTTGGGCAGTAACTAGTTACTACTAACGCGTTACGGGTAGCTCGTTACATTTGCCGGTAACTTTTACCTGTAACGTGTTACGCTTTAATATTGGTAACTTGTAACTGTAGCACTGTTACTTTTTTATTGGGTAACTGTAACTGTTTAGGCCGTTACAGTTACTTTTTTTTACTATATAAATTAGAACCCACTGCCGCGGACATGAAAAAATTGGCATCTTGAAGTATTTTTCTCCAAACTCTCGCTGGGAAAAGAAAATAAGAAGAAGAAGCGTGGCCACGCATTAAACAAAGAAAAAAATGCCTGGTTTAGCCCATGACCGAGAATGGACGACGGACAAGTCAGCACAAACCCGGGAGATAAAGGAAACGGCGCCCGCGGTGGTAGGGGCGGCAAACAATGTTTCACCGACTTTGGCTCACTCTTCTCTCGTGGGGACCGTCTGTGGGTGTCGGTGGTCGTGCGATGTCTCCGAGTATTCCGTCTGGGCTGCGTGTGGGATATGTCCGTGCTGTCGTTTTGCACCCAGCCGTTCGCCGTTTCCTCATCCCTATTAGTTTTCAAGGAAGCCGTCCCCATATTGTGCAGAAAGCCGGCGCTTGTTTAACCTATTCATTCTCTTCGGAGCCGCTCGAGCAAACAGGACTTCGGCGCGAAACACACGTACGACGAAACCGTCCGATCCGACGTCCGATCAGGCGATACGACGGTCGGAGGCGAGGGTTTTCAACGCTCTCCGGTGCTACGGAAACCCTCGCACCCCCAAGGTCATTCCGGCAGTCCGCACGTCGGATCGGACGGTTTCGTCGTACATGTGTTTCGCGGTTTCCACAGTTGGCGTTTCGGACATCGACGTCGCGGTGGTCGTCGTACACTCGTAGAGCACCAGAAGCTAATTGTCTTCTTTCCCCCTTTATTCTTTCTAAGCTGTTTGATCTGCTATGTTTATGCCCGCTTCCGAGTATATCCCATAAGGTAATTATGTGACCATCTCTGTCCTCATTCGTTTCGGAGTGAAAAATAAATAAAAAACGTTCACTGAGGCGGGCCGATGACAAATTTGAAAAATGGTTGATTCTAAGTTATACCAATTATTGCAAATAAATTATAGACATCAAAATGCTCAAATGGCGAATGACGCAAAAAAAAAACACCCTTCGGGTTTCAATTTTTCAAATTTCTCAGTTTACCTTTCTTCTCACTATAGTGTAACAAATAAATTAATATTATTTTGGTTTGTGATTCCTTGTGTGAAATTTTGTCACTGTAACGAGAAAGTAACGGCGTTACTGTTTTTTCAGTAACTGTAACTGTAACGCGTTACTTTTTGAAACCGGTAAATGTAACTGTAACAGAGTTACTTTTTCCCCCTAGGTAACTGTAACTGTAACACTGTTACGTTTTACTGGTAACGTGCCCATGACTGGTTGTAGGGGACATCGGTAATCTCCGACATTAAGGCCGGCGCTTTGCGGCTTTACTACAAATATGGGTATCATTTATTTTGTAATACAGAATAATTTTGCGAGGTCCTTTGCTGTTGAGCCAGTACTGAAGTCGAGCCTCCAGAGCGCAAGGCGAATATACCTCACCATGGAGAGCGACGTTCTTCGCAGTGGACATCGTAATCTAAAAATTCTAAACCCTGAGACACGGAGAAATGAAATAACGGACAAGACGACACAAAAGCTCGAACGCGGCTGGGTTTATTCTCGAGAGGACAGCAATATATGGCCGTTCCCATGGACAGGAAAGAGGGGAGACAAAGGAAATGAAGACGAGTTTTGACGGAACTCAGCCAGGCAGACTAACTTCCAACTACCGTGCGAACAGCAGACACCCTCCGCCAAATCACCCGTCATGGTAACCTCCATCAAGGCTGTGTGAACCGAGCGAAAGACAGCACTTCTCCCTTTTCCAACCACCTCTCAACAACAACATAAAAAAAAAAAAAAATATTGCAAAAGTATGCAGTACATTACGTTCAGCGATATGTCTGGAGTACAGATGTTGTAAGGACACTTTCCACTTTTTTGTGTGTGTGAGTTTTACGACACGTTTAACCTAAATTCACTTTAGTCTGGCCCATGTGGCAGAAGCCGCAATCGAACGGAATTTTGTACACGAGTTCCTTGACACATGCAAGACTAAGTCACCGGAAATCCCTCATTAAAACTTCTTCGAACTTGTGAATTGAGGCTTTTAAAATATGTGCAAAAACTTATGAAAGTACTGATTTACAATTCTGTTCGGAGCGCATTTAGAGCCCTTAACTTTCTACAATATGTAACGTCAACCGCTCCAACTTTGCGGCGGCGCGTACTTGGTCTTCCCCACCCTTTCCGTGTGGACTGCTAGCGCGTATAAAACAAGCTGCGTTTGAGATTTTGTGTCGTCTTATTTATTATTTGATTTTTCATTGTCTCGGGGTTTAGATTAATTACTATGTTTCCTAATCAGCTCTCCTGCACACCTTTCGTCTCTTGCAACAAAAAGTTCCTTCCGAGTTTGCGCGCCGAAGAGCACGTGACAAAAAATAAAATGTTCCAAGCAGCAACGTGTGCTTCTCCGATGCCAAATATCACTGGACGTACAAACAGAACGCCTTTGTTAAAACTCCACGCGGAATGCACGCTGCAAAGTCGTGTGGCAGCTTGCCGCCAGCACGCGCAATATCACCTAAGGCATTCGTGGGCACCAAAGGCGCTTCCCTCTTTTAAGTCGCCGCCACCACACCAATCCTCATCAGCTCTTCTTAGCCTCTCCAAGCTGCCGCGTGTCAAGTGCTGCCTCGTCCCTCGTCCTGTCCCAAAATCTGTTCCCGATCTTTCTGTTTGCACGGCTACAACAAAAGCACCACAATCCTTCCCCCCCCCC
The DNA here is from genome assembly GCA_013358835.2 of Ixodes persulcatus. Taxonomy (NCBI): domain Eukaryota; kingdom Metazoa; phylum Arthropoda; class Arachnida; order Ixodida; family Ixodidae; genus Ixodes; species Ixodes persulcatus. The sequence continues at coordinate 130,841 of JABSTQ010009888.1, read as the reverse complement.
CCCCCCCCCCCCCTCGAGCGCCCCCTCTTTTTTTCTTCTTTTTTTTTTTGTATCTGTGTGTACGAAAACAAAATTTTAATAGAAAAAGAGCGTTTAACATGACCTTCAAGGTGCACAAACGATCTCCTGCAAAGCGGTCGGGCAAACAAGCTGGTCAAGCCTGAAAGCACGTGCCTGAAAGTAGGAGCCTCCAAGTGACAAACCTTCGGCGCGCACGAAGATGACTCGAAAGAAAGAAAAAAAAAAAGATCAAAATACAAAACAACAACAAGAAAAAGAAGGAGTTACCTATCGCCTGATCCCTGGACACCCTGGAGCGTGGAGCCAGGGAGAGAGAAAGAGAGAGAAAGAAAGAAAACAAAAACGAAAGAAAAGAAAATCTAAAAAAAAAAGGACGAGGAGATATCCTGTTGCGCGCGGCGCGTGCCCGTGCGCAGCTCCCCGCGCGCAACTCAACTCTCAAACTCAACGACTCAACGGTGATTTGCGCAACCATTGGCTGATAGATTGTGTGCCGATTCGCGGCTTCTTTCTTGTCTAGCTGGCTACGTCTGCTTTCGTAACGCGGCAATGCGCTGTTGTCCACTGTGTTTAATTTCCATGTGGTGTCTTACGTGACGGACTGTGTAGCAAGGTAAGGCGCTTTCTTTTTTGTTTATGAACACGCTGTTAATTGACTAGAATGGCGTAAGCGCGCGTTGAACGAGCTGTGACGGTTGAACCAGGGCCCGTCTCGGACGCCAGCTTTATCCTGGACCGTTATGATCCTTAGGAACCTAGTTACTCTGTGCATGCCGTAAACGCGTGTTCCCTCGGAGACACAGGCTTTTTCGCGAACCGGTAGGAATCTGATTGTTCTAGTTGCGTGTTCCTCAAATGTAGTACGTGTTTATGTTACCTGCGACTGCACTGCAATCTTTTTTTTTTGTCATGTACTTTTTTGTGTGTGTTGTCGCCATGGTGACACTAAAGAACGATGTCGCGCTTTGGTGCTTCTGTTTTCCTATATACCTGCGCACTCTAAGCAGAAATAATTACCGATAAGCGGATTTCGCCTGCCCTGTCTCGCTGTACTATTCCCGAACGGATGTTCCATGCCACTTCCGACGAAGTCGTACTCGTGTAATGCGCAAGTCCCACTAGAGCGACAGACAGAAACAAACGACAGCGACAAGGCTCACCCAAAGACTTTCGCGATTTGACAGGCTTTGTAGAATAAAGGAGGCTATGCTCAAACACGAGCATCATGCACGCGAGGGTATCTTTGGCAGGTTCGCAAACACTCGTGCTTACTTCACGAGCACCGAACGACTAAACGCCTGCCAAATGTACTATCGCGAGTGTACGCTGCATGGGTTGCAGGCTTGTCGCTGTCGTTTTTCTGTTTGTCGCTCTAATGGGATTTTTTTACGTAAACAGTACTGGACACTTAAGTACCTTACCACCCCCTAAACCTCCCTATCAACATATCTTCATCAATTAGGCTCTAAGCAGACGATTATGTTCAACTGTATGAAACAGTGGCCTAGCCAGGAATTTGTTTTGGTGTGTGTGTGTGTGTCCGGGGGGGGAGGGGGGGGGGGGGGGGGGGGCTGAGGTGGCTGGGATGTCCATGACAGGGTGTGGAGAGGGGGAGGGAAGGTCAAAATGCATGTGTATAATATAGGGTCGGCTGGATTTCGGGGGAGGGGGTGGGGAAGCTAAAGCTCCATAAGGCCCCCTACCCCCTGGGCTACGCCCCTGGTATGAAAAGATCGCAAACATAAATTATACTGTGATACTGCGGAATGACCTGAATGATATTGCCTAGCAGCGTAGGAAGTGCCAGATGCGCATAAACGTCAATAAAACTAAATGTAGCATATTAACACATAAAACCACAATTAATTCCAACTACATAATTAACAATGTGACTAGGCAAAGTATATAAACACAAATATCTGTATTTTTTCCTCAACTGTCGTTGTTGGCAAGATCACGTTGATTACATCGTAAACCAGGCAAGTAGATCATTCGGGTTCATCAGACGACAATATCATTTAGCACCTCAAAATTATCCTTGACTGCTTGCTTTTAAATCATTGGACAGATCACAACTTGAGTGTGCCAGAATTATCTCACCACTGAACTAGACAGAATACAGAATACGGGAGTGCACTTTATATTTAAAGAATATTCATCATACACGAGCTTATTAGCACTAAAACTGAGAGCTAATTTACCTTCATTAGATACTAGGCCTAAAGTTTCCAGTCTTTTATTTGTTCACAACATTTATTATCTTAATGCGTCCCCCAAAGAGTGGTTACTATTTTCCGCTCATCGCATCTTTCCTAGGCTCAGTTGTTCTCATCACGTTATCACCTACCTAACAGTCGTACCAACCGATTTTGCAACTCCCCATTACAGCTTGCCATTTCAGACTGGAATGCAATATAGTAAAAATTGCAGATAAAATAAAATGCAAATCAGCTTGTGAATTGTTACTATTCTGTCCTCCAGATTGAAGCTTGTGTGCGGATGTTTCTTGACGGTCCCTTTTGTTTTTTTTGTATGCGGAAGTTTTTCCCTTTAATTATTCTGCTTTTTTGTTATAATATGCTATGTACATCAAACCTTGCCTTTTTTTTTTTTTGCAACAAATAAATTGTCACATCACATTTGTCTTTACATGCACGTTTATATTTTACAGACATGCTTCTACATCCCTATAGCTAATTTGATCAGCCAGAATTTGTCACTCTACAGTGGAGTAAGAAGCTCTATTTCTCACTGTTGAACAGGTGCATCCGACCTGGTGCCGGCATCAGCCATGAACCCGGATCCTTCTGTGCTGGACCTCAGTACTCCCTTTGGCACACCAAGCCGCAGGACTGTTGGTCGCAGGGTGTGCAGCACGCCTATTGCTACTGGAGATAGCTGGTCCAGCCCAGGTGACCAGACAAATGAAGACAACTCCTCGCTCCTTGACACTCTGGATAGTTTCATTGAACAATACGGAACATTCTTTAAATCCTCTTCGAGTCCTTCAGTTGAACAGAGCGTCGGCCTTTCTGCTGCAGATGATGGGGCCGATGGTGTGTCTGATATGCTAGACTTTGTCAGAGCTGCTGACAAAGACAGTGACGAAGGTTCTGCACCTCTGGATGGTACTCTTCCCTTCATCAGTTCTTCTCATCTTGAGGCTCCAGAACTTTCTAAGATCACGCGAGCCTCTCCATGGATTGTGAACGAGGACGGTGGCAATGATCATCCTCCCTCCATTCGTCCTCTTGATGCCACTCAGATTTTCTGCCATCCTCCGGACTCTCCCAGCACCGAGGACAGCAATGAGGATGCCCTTTTAGATATTTGTGAGCCTCTCATCATTTCTAGTGGCCTTCAGGCTACTCAGGCGCATGAGAGCTCGCCATTGTTCAGACTTGCAAATAAGGATGATGACGAGAATTTTCTTTTGTGCGATTCTCCAGACTCGCCAAAAACTGCGACCAACAACAAAGATCCTCTGCTGGACTGTCCCCTTTCTCTCACCACTCCTGGAGGTCTTATGGTTAACCAGGCACATGCAAGCTCGCCACTACTCAGATTTTTTAATTACACCAGCGACGAGGATCGTCTTCTGTGTGCTTCACCTCCTCTTGTCATTCCCTCCTTTGTTGGGGTCCCCCAAAACTGTAAAAATTCTCCTGAATGCTCCAGCAATGTGAATGTTGGTGGTTCAGCTCCTCTCCTTGGGTCTACTGAGTTTTACGAGAACCATTCAGGCCTGCCCTTAGTTGACAGCAAGGGACATAAAGATGCTTCTCTACAGAATGTTCCCCATTTCCCTAGAGCCTCCTCTCTTGGTGTTCTCCAAACTTGTGAAGACAGTGAGTTCTGTCAAGATGCCCCCCGTAAGACACAACCATGCGATGACTTTACAGCTCATGCCTCAAACAGTACTGGCACTGCTGAAAGTGTGCCTGATCCGCCAGCTTTGGATGACAAGAATGACATTGTTGCCGATATTCCTACAACTCAGCATCTTAGTTACAGGCACAGCCCTGTGTTTTTCACAGGCATTTTGGATTCGGTCAAAAAAGACTGCACTGCTGTCGGTGCTGTTTGCGCCAGCAAGGACAGTAACTCCAGCAGATTTATCCTGGGCGAGGACTCCGAGCCTGTGGCACAGACTGAAGAAGTTGTGCTTGGTCCCCCAGAAGATCCTGAAGCAGTTTGTTCCGATGTGGATAGTGACTCCAGCACAGTGGTGCTCGACGAGCACTCTGAGCTTGAGGACATTGAAGACGTTGACCTTAGTTCTGCAGAAGAAAACGACGATATGCTGCTCGCTGTTACTGATGAGCTTGATGAGAGTGGAGGCAAGACCCCAGCAGTATCATGTGAAGCCAAGGAGCAAGACTCGCCTGCATGTTCCGTAAAGTCCACCGACACACTCCTCCTTGATATCGATAAGGAAGATCGGACTATTATTGTAGAAGACCTGCCTGAACAAGACACGACTCTGGTGAACTCTAGCCCCGCCGCCGAAGACCCTGATCCCCATGAAAGACCTATAGCTGGTGTGTGCCATCGCACTGTAGACCCACTTGACAGTGAGGAGGGTGTGGACTTGAGGCAAAAGATTAACAATATAAGGAACAGTGCAGCAACTGTTGCTGGTTGCAGCAGCACTGTAAGCGAGGGTGAATGCGGAAGTGTGTCCGACATAGCCGGTGCTCAGTTTTCCAAACATCGGGCACCATCGTCGTTCGTTATTTCGCACCTTCACGACTCGCAACCAGGTACAAGTAAAGCGGCAAGTGCTTTTCAGAGGCTTGATCTTGAACAACCAGGCCAGAAGCCACAGACAAGTGCTCCTGCAGCCTCGAGGCATGCTCCCTTCATGAGCGAGGACCCTGAAGAAAACAACGACAACGAGAATCCTGAATGGGAGAGGTTGCGGCAGCTCAGCACAGACGAGGAACGATACGAAGCCGTCCGAAATGTGTGGCATAACTCTACGATCCCAAATCCACACAGTGAACTTACCACCTTCCACTACAGGCAACAGATTCTGGGAGCGCAAGGCACCAGAAACACTCCAGTGCCGAAACAGCACAAGCGCAAGGCTTCACGTAACTGCAGCCACAGACCAGCGAAACGACAGCGCATGGATACCGATGTTTTCGACCTGAAACTGAAGGCTCTTCAAAGGAAACGAAGCCAGGATTTTCAGAAGGCCCGGCAGGACCTTGAGTTGAACTTGGGCCAGCTTCAGTCTAGCATTCACCAAAATCAGCGTCGGGGCGACTTTCAGCAAGGCCACGGGTCACACCACCGCAACCACCGTAGAGCTAACACTACCCCTTGGGACTTCAGGTACTACCAGCAGGAAGAACAGAGACTGCATGCCCAGTTCGTGGCTCATCAGGATACCATCCATCAGAAATATTCTGCCAAAGAGAACAAGTTGTTGAGCGCTAGAGAAGAGGTGCGGCGTTTCGACAAATTTTATGTTGGTCTACAGCAGGCCGATCCCACACTTCTGACTGAAGAGCAGCTGAAGGAGCAGCTGAACATGGAGAAGTTGCTGGGACAGTTCAGGCTGTGGTACAAGAATGCCAAAGACTAATGCTGTGTCGTTACCCTGTGTTTTTTTAAGTATTTTTTATAACAATTCCCGGGTGCTAGTGCAATAGTCATGAAGCACAGAGAGAAGCTCTTTCAAATACCCTGTTGCAATTTATCTGAGCTGCCCAATTAATAAAGCTTATTGTGGTAGTAATAAAAAAAATTTCTTTTCTTCTTGCTAATAAGCTAGCTGTTAGAGCAGATTGACTGGGTCGGACTGCCACTCAGGGTGACACTGTCAAGGAAGCACCGATACATATATTAAGGTGGATGGTACTGAAGTCCCTACCCAGTGACGTTAGATGTTCCAAGATCACTCGAAAATGTCGCAGTATACCTTGGATAAAGTCGGAGCTGCTGGCTGACTCCTGAATCATTAATTTTATATTGTGAAGTTTGAAAGAGTGAAGGACATTACAAGCATAATATGCATTTGGTTATCAAATAATAAAAAAAAACTTTTTTTTTAGATCGTTATAAAATGTATTGTTTAAATTAACAAATAATGCTCTGCACTCACCAATGAAGCAGAATGCGGTACGTTCTTTAGAAGGATGCTTCAAGTCGTACGGAGGCATACCCGATCATAGAGTTATTACAATAAACGTTTGTTGTAATGACTATGTACCCGATTGCAGGAATTGAAAACGCACGCTGAAGGCTCGGAAATGGTTGAAGGGGTAGTTTCGGTTTCGTTTTCTATTTTTGTTTTACACTTTCAGTAAATGAACATTGCTTAGTTGAACAATAGATTGTATATTTTATTCATTCCTGATTTTAACAACTTTTCAAGTATGTGTTTTGTGTGAATTATTTTTTTTCTGCGCTATGTTATCGCGAGAGGGCGCGTTTGTCGGTTTTTGTTCGATTTGTTCGCCGACTAAGTTTGAGCGAGTTCACGCTCTCAGCCAAGTTGCAGCTGATAATACCACGCCTTAGCGTTTCCAATTTCCATATTTGTAGGTAAACTTCTTAGCGAGTTAGGATCTCATAATGACCGAGGTAAACGATGCCGATAAGACGGTCAAGAAGCTCGTTCACGCCGGAATTCCAAAAGCCGAATGCCTGGTAAGTCCAGCACGTGATGATTGTCATTCCCACAGAAAGGAGTTTGCTGTAGTCCCACCTGGGATTTGACTGGCACCGATTCTTTCAATTTCGATGACTCGCTTGCTCTATGATTATGTTCTGCTAGGACAACATGGACGAGTTCATGTCCCGAGAAGAGAATCCAACCATCGAGGCCGGCTTGAAGAACCTCGACGAACAGCACAGTAAATACAAGTTCATGGAGCTGAACCTCATGCAAAAGAAGCAAAGGTAAGCGTTCTGCCCGACGTGTAGAGGCAACAACTCAACCTCAAGGTTGCGAGAACTTTATGAACGATATACAACGGTTTGTTGTCTTGTTTGTTTTCATTGTCTTTCTGATCAACCCCGTGGCGTCAGAAAATGCTGGTCTCGGGGACTGCTTCGGCCTCTTAACTAGCACTAATCAACTTTTACCTTCGCAACCATCGCCTTTGTTTAGATAGCGTAGAGGTTTTATTTATCAGCTTTCTACTTTCAGGTTAAAAAGCCAGATTCCTGAGATAAAGACTTCTCTCGAGATCATCAAAATGTTAAAGGCAAAACGGGTAAGTTCATTGGTCTTATTTGGGGTCATTTACAATTTTTGTCACCGCGCACAAATTAGTCGCTGGTAATATGGCAACTTGTAGTTCTTTGACAAAATTTCAAGCATACCAGCTGGAGTGAGTTCCAGTGTATCCATAGATCCTCTATAAGTAATGTAGCACTCGCGTGATATGACCTGCCGTACTGGTAGCCCATCTGTTCAAGCATTGTCTTTACCGTAGTACACTTTTACATCATGGTGCTTTGGAACAAGCAAGAAGAATGAATAACCACCTGCACTAAGAAACAGTGTCACATACAAACTTCACTTATGGCATGAATGCCTTCTGTCTCGTTCAGATTGTTAGATTCTGTTTATTAGGCAGGTGGCAGCCACATCACTGTCCTGGAGAACCAGCTAATTTGAAAAGACCTCGCTGGACCAGCAGTATCTTTTCGATGAACAGAGCTGGAGCTACCGAATGTTCCCAGAGTGTTCAAACCCTAAAGTTGAAGCCTGGGCGAGTTGGTATGACATATTTAAAAGGTTAAAACAGCGCGAAAAACAACGGACAGGGTAAAAGGTTAAACAGCGCTCTGTCTGTGTCCTTCTTTACCCTGTCCATTGTTTTTTGCGCTGTTTTAACCTTTTAAATATGTTCAAACCCCCAAGCTTCGTTTAAGATCTGTGTCATGGACCCTAACTCAAAGGCTACAGGATGCCAGCCATGTGTAATGAGATTGAATTGGGCCAGACGGACCTGGAAAAGCCTGCATGGCAGCGATCAAATGTGCCAGCATTCTTCTCTTGCGCTCTGGATTACAGGCTACTTGATTTAGAAAACCCTAGCAAAAATCAGCTTGTCTTATCACCTTTCTGTAATCCACTATCTGTCGAAACCTCTCAGGTGAACTTTTACATACTTTTTTCTGTCCCTGCGTCAACATGGCAGACATCTGCGTACTAGAAAGCATGGTCCTCGTTTAGCTAACCCTACACTCTAGGAGCACTCAGTGGTTCTAGTTTGAAATGAGAAAGCAACCTTGCACCAGCAGTTTAAATTAAAGATTTGTCTACTTACTTTGGGCTCTTATCCACCATTTTCGTTTATTCAGCATCTCTTAAATGCCCCATTTGGTTGCAGCAAGACAATGACAGTCGTTCTAGTCTCAGCAAGGCTTACTACTACTACAAGTACTGCAATTGCCCCATTTAGGTTTTTTGTTGGCCACGAAATGTGAAGTGCCTGGTGTTTTGTTTCTGCTGGTCCAGATTGTGAGAACACCGTGCATAAGTTAGAGATAACTGAGCTTGTGAGTTGAATTATGTATAGAATGTTTGAGATAATTTTACCTTAGATTTTATCTGCTCCCTGTGAAACATCTTTCGAAAGTTGCCTTTGAAAGTGGGGTCCTAGATTCTAATGGTGGATTTATGATGAATGTATCACTATATACTTTTAACGCTGCCTCGTTAACAGTCACTTTTAAACAAAAAGACCTCGATTCGCCACGATTTCTGAGGACGCTGATAGAGAAACTGTGCGTTCTGTTTAGAACGCACAGTTTGTGTGTTCTAAATTGTGAAACGAAATTCTGGCACCCGTTTTAGCGTCTAAATGTAAAGCATGTTGTGGCAAAGATGCCAAACTTTTGTCCGAAAAGACACCAAAACTTTGTACAAAATGATTACCAAATTGTACCCGGTGCATTTTCACAAAGCCACTTGGAATGTTGTTACGACGACCTTCCCCAAAAAGCTGTGCCGCTATGTGGAAGTACGGCGCCGGCTTCCGAACTTGGCCGAACTGTATTTCCCTTCTCCCCCGCGCCTATTCATTTCCTGTGACCGGGGAATAGAAAGGAAGATGGGGAGAGGGGATGAGACAGAAAGGAGGGGGAAGTCAGTGTAGCTTTGGGGCACAGTTGACTCACTTTGCCTCCTCTTGTGTCGACCGTGTCTTCCAACCAGTCTCCGGGCATCTGAAAACGATTAGGTTGCAACGCGTTGACGCCACCAAGCGGCGTCAACGCGTTGACAAAGCTTATAACCATGCCAGCCTCTTTATAGCCTTGCCCATGAAAGGAATTGTTTACCTTTATTCCTCTATCTCTTTCCCTAGGAATCTTCCGAGGATATGGAGACAAGGTTTGTGCTGTCCGACCAGGTGTACTCCAAGGCTGTCATCCCTCCCACTGAGAGAGTCTGCCTCTGGCTTGGGGTAAGGCTAATCTTAACCCATTATTCTCATAACTTCTATGGGCCGGGTCTTCTCCTTCCAGTGGCACCTCTGGACCCCTATCTGTTATGCCAGAAAGGTTAATGTAGAAATTGGGAATTCCCAAACTGCGTGGCACGTCCCTCTGGCAAGCACAACTGCTAGATTAGTTAGGTGCAATGATTCCTGAATTGTATGCAGAGCGCAAGTTCGTCTGCTTCTTTTGGAGGGGTTGTGGTGACGTCAGAACACGGAGCTCTGATTGGCTTCGATTGAAGGATAGTGGCCCTGGGTAGACCTCAAGTCCTTCAATCGGAGCTCGGCATTCTGACATCACCAGAACTCCCGCAAAAGAAGCAGACAAACTCGCACTCTGCATAAGCTTACTGCTTGGAAATGTATGCATAAAGTTACACTCAATCCTTTTGCCTGATTTTGGGGAACCAGACATTTTTTCTACGTAACCATGTACCGTATTTACTCGAGTAATAGCCGCACTGTTTATGAAGAAAACCTGAGGGTTCGCTTTTCCGCGGAGCACGTGGATTGCCGATCACCGCGATCGACAGCATGATTCCAGCGGTTTACAGGACAGGGATAACGTCTTCGCACGAAGATACCATCTGTTAAGGTTGCATTTGTGTGGAGACTCGTGTTCTTGATATAGTTATTCGCTATGTTATTTATGCGCAATGCGATGATTGGCTGTATATGTGCTTTGCGGGAAAGTAGACACAAGGGCCTTGTTCATAAATAGTGCGGCTATTACTCGAGTAAATACGGTACTAACCAACCGCAACACTAATTATAAACGCGACACAGCTGACCCAAAGAAATCAGTAATTTTCTTTCTTCCACTTTAGAATGTTGTTTTTGAAGCTATCTTTTTGGTGGAATGTGCTGACATACAGGGTTTGCCCCAAAACTTCCCGGAATTTTTTTTTTTTATAAATCATTTATTGAATATCAGTTTACAATCTTTTGAGAACTTTTCAAAGTATTCTCCCCTTGCTTCGATGCACCGTTGCCAACACTTCACCCAATCATTGAAGGCACCCTGGAAGCCGTCAACGGGAACCTCCTTTAGTGAGATCGTCGCAGCTGCTTTTATCGTCTCCGGCATCCCATGCCGAGTTCCTTTCAGGGTTCTTTTGATTCTTGGGAACAAAAAGAAGTCCAGTGGTGCCACATGGGGCTGTACGGCAGCAAATGCAGCGTTGCTGCAGCCATTTTGGCCCGCAACTCGGAGGCAATGAGCGCGGTGTGGCTTGACACGTTGTCATGGTGCAAAATCCAATTGTCGCGAATTTCTTTTCGGACACGTCAAACCCTGTTGCGCAACCGTTTGAGCACTTCACAGTAAAAAAATCCTTGTTGACTGTTTGTCCCTGTGGCACGAATTCACTGTGAACCACACCTTTTCTGTCAAAAAACACAATGAGCATTGCCTTGATTCGTGATTTGCTCATCCTTGCTTTTTTTCGGGCGAGGAGACTCCGTGGTGTGCCACTCGCTGCTCTGACGCTTTGATTTGGGATCAAACTCAAAAATCCACATCTTGTCCCCTGTGATCACTTTGTCCAAAAATTCTGGGTCCGTTTCGTAGCATTCATGCAATTCCTGGCACTTCAACAAACGCTCTTCCTTCACCTCACTCGTCAGGAGTTTTGGCACCATTTTCGCGCAGACGTTCCTTCTTTGAACATCCTCCGTTAAAATGCGATGAACGATTGTTTTTGGTATTCCACACTCCTCTGCGATCATCCAAACACTTAATCGCTGGTCCTTGTCCAAAACTTGGCGCACTTTTTGCACCGAGTCGTCCGTTTGTGATGTTGACGGGCGTCCCAAGCGGTCGTCGTTGACAGACTCCCGACCTTCCCGGAGCCTCTTGTGCCACATGAAAGGTCGGCTTTGTTTCATCGCATTGTCACCGTAGGCTTTCCCAAGCGTTTTGAGCGTGTCCGCCCCGTTTTTACCCAGTTTCACACAAAACTTGATTGCATTTTGCTGCTCCAAAAACTGGTCCATTTTTTTTCTCGGCGAAGGTGCAGTAGATACCTCTGCGCAGAGCGTGACCTGCCTCAACAACTGCCCAAAGGCAACTGAGACTGGTCTCGTTTCAGAGCTTAGATCCCCCACTAATTTCTCCGCCCAAAGCCCCGCCCCGCCAGGCGGCGTTGCCAACTACAATAATCATTCCGGGAAGTTTTGGGACAGACCCTGTACAACATCCACTCTGGTGGCATAAACAATGCAAACTTTCTCAGTATCACCTAGGAAGACCACACATAAAATATTATGCCCTAGTTCTGTCTAAATGTTTCTGAAGCGGTCCGGTAAGCTTTGGAATGCGCTGAGTTGCCAAAATCGGCTGACTCTAGCAGGCAAACTGAGGCGCAGTGAACCACACAGTAACTATGGTGTTGGCAAAGCCAACATTGAGCTAAGCGTTATCAACATTGCTACTGTTTGTTTGTTTTTACTTCCCCGGGCAAGCTTAACAGGTGACGTCAGCAGCGTCTCCTCTTGGCGCTCAATAATGTCCACGTGATTGGCGTAACACGCCTGAGCAACGCGCTTCTCAGCCTTGGGAGCTGTCCTGCCGTTACCCATCTCCCATGCCACCACCGCAGTGGCCATCTTGCCATCTGTGCAGCAGGCGTCGTCGGATATCATAGGCACCAAAACGTGGTGAACACTGTGTTACAGACAACACTTACCCCTTGCGCTCGCCCGCCCCAATTCCGCCCGTCGTTGCGTAGAGGATTAAGTGACATCTCGTACCATGTGATAGTCATGTTTTTGGCGGCTTGAGGCCAATGTTGCCCAACAGAGCCGAATTTCGGTTTTGGTTTCTGCTCATGTTTCAAGTAAGATTCCGCAAAATATATTATATTTTTCGCAAAGCAAATGACGTAGTGCCTTTTATTAGTGGTTTTCATATAAAATCACTCATAAGCCCGAAATTTTCAGAATTCAGAAATGACTTCTAATCTTACTACTACTGCCTCTGCTTGATTCCGCTCATAATCCTACCAGCTGAGGGCTGCCTGAGAAGTGGCATTTCCCATCCGGCTAGGACACAGAGTCCCATGATTAACCAATACAGTCCTTGGGAAGTCCCTGTTCCATACTGAAACCACCCACTGCCAAAATAAAGGAGTAATAAGTAATGTGCACCACAATATTATGCACAAAACAAAACAGACAAAATCAAACGGGGTCAACAGCAATCAGTGGCAGTTGGAAAATTGCTCTAAACATATTGAGTGTACTGGACAATGAGTTCCAAGTTTCGATGGTTCAAAGAAAGGAACTGTACTCAAACATACCTGGAATGGACTACTATTTGCAAAATGTACAGCACCATCTACAGGCATTTTCGGATCTCACATTTTCCTGTTGTGGTCTCATAGCTGTCCGCAACTACCGCGGTTGCCCTGAACTTCCGATCCCTCCAAACGGTTTCTCGGCCCCATGCTTGTGCTGCCTGTGCTAGTCATGGCTTGCGATATCAGGGGATCCGACTGATACAATTTACTGTCGATATGAGCTGCGCGTTTGGTAGTTTTTATCTTGTTTCGGGGCCATGGCGAAGTCAATGTATGCAAATGGACGAGGGCAGGCGAGCAACTGTCCTACCCCACCATGGGAGAGAGGCCTGGCAGAAGTGTGCACGACACTAGCACAATTCGTTGCAAGCCTCACGTGGCCTTTGGGAATTTTTGCAGACCGTCCATTCGTCGAACAAAAAAAATGGGAAGGGGCAATGTTTTGATGTCTGTAAGTACTAAAAGCTGGGAAAAGCTATAAGATAGCTATTTTTCTCCAGGTAGCTGTAAAGGGAGGACTGAAACTTTAGCTGTTTTATGCCTGGAGTACTCGTAAAACAAGATCTGGCTGCCATGCAGAGTGGACCATCACCTATCACTTCCATATGTGTGATGAAGAGCAGCAGCATTTATTATGTTCTATCAGAGTTACATGCTCTCGCAGCCTCGTTCGTTCTATGCTTTCGCAGTGGCTTGTTCACCAAGACTTCCTTCTTTGGCATGCAGCTCTTCCTTATTATGATAACATGACCAGCATTGCACCTCGTGATTCATGGTTACAATGTTGAAGGGCATAAGTATTTGGTGACCTCTTGATCTGCAATTGGCATTTTGTGTAGAGGAGGGCTATCTTGCTGTGTCTTTTCCCGGGAAACTGATGTTTAGCGTAAAAATAGCTATGGGTTATGTTTAAGTGATGGGCATTGAAGTGGGTGGTCACGGTATATGTTGGATAAGATGGACATTGCTTATGTTACGTAATTGGAACAACCTCAGGAAAATGGCCCGGTGTTTATCCCTTTAAACGTTTTTGACGAGCCTAGTAGCCTATCCACCTAGAGCCGTCCCCAAATTGTGTAGGACGAGTAACTCGTCCACTCACTCTCATTTGCCCTTTGGCTGTTTTGGACGACCCAGGCTCGTTCAGAGCTTAGTTTGCGGCACCCCTGAGAGACGATGGCACATGTTTTTATTTTATTTTACACGTTCTTAAATATGGCGGCTAATAGTGGAGACTTCCGCGGCTCAGACCACACGTGCAATAAAAATGAAAAGAGCAGTTTAGGGTCAAAAATTGTGAAGAATATGAAATGGCTAAGGTGTCCATGAGGAAACTGTCTCGAGGTTTGGGTTGAATCATCTCTTTACACACCATTCCAAGAATCGCTTTCTCGGCGCTGCCGTCTTCGTCTGCTGGGCTGTCGGATGCATTCTGAGCATGTGAGGTAGCTTCCTTCTGCGGAGCATAAGACGCCACGCATTAATCCCCTGCCCCGTGACTTGGCATTTTTCGCCTACGATAGAATCCCATGAGAATGCTCAGCCCGAGTGAAGAGATAAATGTGGAGTGGATCTCTGAGATTGCGACGGCAAAATGTTATCTAAAACATAGCAATACACATAAGGGCAGTCAACATAAACCATGTGACGTGGGAACTGATACCGCAGATCATGGACACAGCATGATTCGCGTTTCATGCTGGGATAAATTTGCGGGAACGAATTCGCGACTCCAGCAAAACGGACACCACCAAGCGGGAAAACCGGGAACCAGCCGGAACAGGTCGTTCTGCGCTGCTCCGCGTCTCGGGTGGCTTTCGCAGACACGTGTTGTCGGCGCGGTGGCAAACATTGTAATTTGAAAAAGGTCCGAAAATTTTTAAGTTTGCCTGAGTGTTCAGTAAAGCTGGTGAGGCCTCAGTAGATTGTTTCCTTCCATCACGTGTTTGAGAGCCCGTTTACTGCACAACACACGGTCGCATGCTTTCGATTTCTTGGATGAGAAGGAATCACGGAAAAACGTTTTGATTTCTTGTCTGTCTCGAATCACATTCAAAGTGAGGACTACTTGGTAACTGATAAGTGGTTTTTTTATAAGGATGTAAAACAGTGGACTGAGGACGACAGACGATCTGTTTCACTGGAGGGAACACCAATGTTGCAGTCAAGTGAATGGGAAGGTTCGATAGCTGCTTTTCTTGAGTTTGGTTGTGTTCGATTAGCTTCAAGATTGAGCCACCCACGCCGGTCGGTGAGTTGGCTATTCATCTTGGCTGCTTTTCGCCGAAAAAGCCTCTGGACCACACCGAAGGAGTTGGGCTGATTTCGCAATTACTTCATTCCGTAAAACTTGCTCGCTGCATACGCTTAATGTGGGAAATTGTCTGCTTTCAAAAGGTGGGGGACGCGTCTCGCAAAGTTAGAAGCTGTCACGGCATTATGATCTATCGCGCCTCCAATATTTATATTATACCCCCGTCGAAGCCAGCAGCAATATACGTCTACATTCCTCAGGTTGACCAGCCACAAAAAATACTCATTTTCTCCATTCACGATTCTAAGTCAAGTTCAATGCAGAGAGGTTCTGCGTGAATCTCCGATGAAGACTCTCTTCAGTTTGTCCGCATTCGTCTTCAAGCTACCGGCTAGAATCGTTTGGCCGAGTTTAAGTAGTATCTCTCTGTCTGTCAAATATACTTTTATTCAGCAGTTCACTTAGTAGCTAGTCAACTAAGCTCATATTTCAACCCGAAGAATATACTAATATCGCTTTAGTGGGACATAGTACGTAATGTAATACATAACCCGTATATTCGTCAAAATGACTTCTCAATTGCTACTAAAACCTGAATTGAAATACGAGTATCAGCTGCTTAGTGGGGTGCCAGCGGGTTAACATGCTCCTTGCTCAAGAAGCGCTTGCTTAATTTTCGTAATTTTTCTGCAGCCTGTGTTGTTGACCGAGCAGACGACTGGAGCTGTTTCTTAAATGCGGATATGCACAAAAGCTTGACTTCGCAGACAGATAAGTCGCATGGTCGAGACATGCGAGTTAGCTGAAAATTACTCTCGGTGGAACAATTCTGTAGTCATCGCCGCTTTCCTTAGCTGATCCAAA
The DNA here is from genome assembly GCA_013358835.2 of Ixodes persulcatus. Lineage (NCBI taxonomy): Eukaryota > Metazoa > Arthropoda > Arachnida > Ixodida > Ixodidae > Ixodes > Ixodes persulcatus. Next base: position 114,939 of record JABSTQ010009888.1, on the reverse strand, counting down.
CTGATTAGAGTCTATTACCGTCTCTCCAGAGCCCATAGTTTGTTTTGAATAAAATCTCCGAAACAAAAGTTTGACATGAAAAGAACAAAAAACACAGAGAAAACAAAACTATGCTGTGCAAGTTTATGTGCATCGGCTACACTTAACCGTCGCAGTTCAAATACCTATAAAATAGGGCAGTAAACAAAAGAAAATCTGTTAAATTGATTGTGCCACCCGCTCAGGCGGCCCGGCCGAGCTGACGCGACCTGGACCCAGCCGCCATGTTTGTTTGGTGGTGGCGCCCCCATAGATCGCTGGAGTCGCGAATTTGCTTATCCCAAGAACCGATGTCCCGCGTGCCAACTGCGGGCAAAAAACTTAGCAATCCTCTACAAACTCGCATGTCATGGGAACAGATAGAGCAGATTGCGGATGCAGCAGATTCACATGTCACGGTGCGATAAACACGCAGGAACTCGCCACGGACTCGCTTGTCACACATATCGGTACTGCAGATTGTGCGGTTGGCGTGATTTCCGTCGGACATTGCGCAATGTCCAACGGGTGTTTTCGAAAATTTTATGTTATAGATATTAACCAAAGAAATGGGATGGGTGATCTCTCGGGGGAGGGCGTTCATACAAGATTTTACGGTAGGTGAGAGGTGCTGGAAAGGCGTGCAACAATTGTCATCATTGCATTACAAAGTATTCTTTACCACACTGTTGCACCTTCACATTATGATTCTGTGGTTTCCGTGACCTAGCAGGAGCCTCAGCCTGTCTTGGAAGTCCCTGAAACGTTTTCTTTTGCATATCTGTCAGAACCCCAAGATCAATTCTAGTGCGGTCTGTTTCATTCTGCTGTGCACTTTCGTTGCATTGTCCGACAGGCCAACGTGATGCTGGAGTACAGCCTCGAAGGTGCCGAGGAGCTCCTCTGCAGGAACTTGCAGACGGCCACGAGAAACCTCACCGAGCTGGACAGCGACGTGGACTTTCTGAGAGACCAGATTACCACCACCGAAGTCAGTATCCTTTTGGCCCTGTTGGCTCGATGCAGCTAAGAGGGTTTCACAGTGACGAGCGTGGCTACGGTGCCTGCAACCCGTCTCCGACTGGTGTGTGCGTACTGCTTCCAAAAAAGTGGTCCCTCGATTTTCACTCGACGACGTCCTAAAAGTATCGTGCTATTGCCGGTTGTGACCCTGGCGGTGTTGCAGCAGTGGTGGTGGGCGTGGCAGGCACCTACAGCAGCCAGGAGTATGGACGCCACTAAGCAGTGTCCCAACTTTAAAAAGCATGAGCGTTCGCTCGTGCTTTTTAAAGCAAGAAATGTTTTTTTTAAGGAAACCCCCCCAATCCCAAACAATTGTTTGTCCATCCCTCTGCCATTTTTCACTAAATTTGGCGGGGCAACTAAACTGGTGTTGGGTCACGTCGCGTCAATTGATGTCACGTGACCTGTACACCAATTCAGTTTCCCCGCTAGATTTGGTGAAAAACTTGGTCACATGACCTGACGTCGCGAGACAAACACCAATTTAGTTTCCCCGCTAACTTTAGCGAAAAAATTGACGTTACGTGACCTGTACAGGCCAGCGCAGCCGTAGCCTTGGCTATTGTAACGCGCTCCAGGCGTCCGAGCGAGCGAAGAAGCTAGAAAAAGAGCAGCCGATGAGCGAAAAAAGAATGAGAAGTAGGGTGACATCACAACGACGTCAAATACTCTAAACGACTAAATTTTCGCGAGTCGCCTACAATTCGCGAACAATTCGGGCAATATGTGAACTCGATTCGCGAAAATTAGAACTCGCGAATAATTTCAAATTTTCAGCTTTGGCCCGATTCGCGAAAATTTGAGCCCGCGAAAATTAAGTCGTTTACAGTATGTTAATAACCCATTCCGGCCACTAGGACGGGTACAGCCGTTAACATCCATGTTTCCTCAAGGCGCTCTTTCTGCGCTGCGTAGGGTTCTTTTTTTCTGCCGCCTCAAAACATGGCATTACAATCGCCGCCTCTACTGCTGCCTGGGCCACCCCTATTTGCCCCTAAATAGCGCAAGTTGTACAGTCTCGTCCTAGGCGGCCAGTTCCCCGCTGCTCGCTTCGCGTCCCCCCCCCCCCTCCCCCTCCAGTTTCCTTGCCTGATTTATTTCTCTTCTATTTCCTTCATGTCTTCTGGGGCTTTTATTTTATATCCTTTTTTTATAAATCACTGTAGAGCAACTTCAGAGAAGCCGCTCTTTAAATGGGTAGGAGGCATGGAGCATGCCTTTACTTTTCATACATATTTTATTATTTACAGAGATCTCGTACATAAAATAGAAGATATATACAGATAATAAAATTTCCGGAACAATAGAACAGATGGTACGAGAACCACGTAAGAGTACAATTAAAGAAATATACATTTATAAAGATATTGCACCACCACAGATTTGATCAGCAGAAACATTAACTGTTTTCTGCAGACAAAAATCAGATGTAAATAAGGAGTAAGGTAACTTTCGGTGTGCATTTAGCAAAATTAAAATAAAATCCCGTTTTTATAGATTGTGGGAATAAAGGAGGGAGGATTACGCACCTTTACGTCTGGGGACCAGTGCTCAAAGGGGAAATCCCATGCCCGCCCCACCGCGCGGCCGACTGCTACCAGCGAGGGCGGTCGCCGCGCCGGGTTCGTCCGACGCCATGCCAACAACGATGATCCCGGTATCCAACAGCGTTTATTGAGTACCAGGGGTCCCCAACAAGACACTGCGGTCAAGCGAGCCGTGGACACAGTGTGCCCGCAGCGCCCGCCGACCTGAGAGCCAAAGGGCGTAATTGCGAGTGGAGTCATCGCCGGTCGGACGAGCTCACGCCGCTACCCGTCGTCACAGGAGTTCGGGGCCAGGGCTCTCGGCAGACGGACGTCCACAGGTAGTGGGGACGCCGACTGTCAGAGCCAGGGGAATCACTAGCGTGGAGTCATCGCCAGTCGGACGAGCTCGTGCCGCGACTTGACTCGTTGTCCGGAGTCAAATCCAGGACTCCCCGACCACACGGCCGTCCACTCGGAGGGCAGGGCCGACTCTCTCCCCGCGGGATCGCGGTCGTCTCCGAAAACGGGAGACGTGCGGAGGAGTGTGAGAAACTAGGCCAGCATGGTGACAGTCTCTCCAACACTATACAGAGCAACCAGGCTCGAAGCCGGACAACTCCGGCTGGAACGTCCGCAGTGTATGTCTTCTCGAGGGAGGGGAACCAGTGGCTCCCACAATCCCCCCTCTCCCCGTACGATCTCGCTGTTCCCCCGAAATCGGGGAGACGCGCGGAGGAGTGCGAGAGAGTGGGCCAGCATGGTGACGTAGTCTCTCCAACACGATACGGAGCGACCAGGCTCGAAGCCAGACAACTCTGGCCGGAACGTCCACGGCGTATGCCTTCTCGGGGGTGGGGAACCCGTGGCTCCCACAATCCCCCCCTCCTTAAAACATTTGGCACCCCTTTCAGAGAGAGGGGCGCCAGCTCTCAAACCCCCAAAATACAAGACCTGCAAGACCGGTGGCAAGAGGAACGCCGGTCACCCAAGTCGAATGAGCACCTCAGAGCCGGCATCAGGTGACGTCCGTGACCAGGCACGCATCAGGAAGCTGGGCGCCTCGGCGAGGTCCGACGACTGAAAAACGACAGCGGCCATCTTCGATCGGCCGGAAATCAGCCCTCCCGTCTGCTGCTCCTGGCCGCCGTCGGGTGCGCAAACTCCCGGCAGCGTCAGCGATGACACACATCCGGCAGGTCCCGCCCAGCCGCTCAACGAGTCCCCCGCCGTCGCACGTAGTGGGGGATGGCAGGGAAGAGGGGGGGCATGAGCATCTTCCTGAATGACGGAAAGAAGAGCCCACGCAGCACTCCGCAAACATCTCTTCGCCCCCTCCAGATCCGCAGTATAGCAAGGTCAAAGGGAGAGATCATTGTTCTCGGTCGACACACTGCCACCGAGGGGAACGAGGGGAAGCAATGGTCCCCGAAAACAGGTTTTGGCTGGGTCCTCATTGTATCTGGACTCGGCTGCCTGCGTACATTAACCGGCCTACCGCAGGGTGTGAGGCTCAAGTTGAAATGCAGGCCACTTGGTGCTGCTAACAGAATTAGAGGGCAACCTGCGTACGCAAACTGAAGTCGCCGGGAACTGAGCCGGCGACTCTCCGCTGCCAGCGTTGGCTGCACCAGGAGCCGGGCCGGGGACTGCGAAAAAAACTAACTCCGTAGAGTCTTCGAGCTGCACGCATCCCTAGCGAAGCGCACGAAACGAGGTAGCTAAAAAGCCGCCCCGTCTCTAGTGCGTTGTGCCACTCTTATAACGCAAGGCGTTACTCTCGGAAATCAGCAGAAGCTCAAAGGTGTCAGCAAAACAAATCTATCCCGAAGGAAACCCTCGTGCCAACCACAATACAAGTGGTGTACTGCGCGTGCGCCCACAGTATGAAAACTGCTTCCGGACGCCGGCGAATGCGTGGCCTGCGGCTCCCGGAGCTCGTCGGTAGCATTACGAGCTACTTGGCGACGTTAATGGCAGACGCACCGCCCGACTCTCCCGGAGAGTCAGACAGCTCAGTGTCAAAGAAACGCGCATATTTACAAACCCAGATTGTCCCGCTGACCCGTAAGAAGCTCTTTGCTGCTAACAACATTCGTCGCGAGGCTGACGGGAGTCAATGCAATGCGATTTCCGTGGCACGAAGGCTCTGAGGATGCCGCCAGAGGTGACAACCCTCTAACTAGGTGGGGGTTGGCAGTGGAGTCGGCAACTGTCAGGCGGTGGGGTGACTGTTGCTAGCAACCCCCATCAAAAGAGGCGTCAGGTACGATAAAACGTCTCCTGCGGCAAGACACAAAAAGAAAATGAACAAATCATGACTCACTCAGGTTTCCGGGCTGGCTCTTGGACGTGGTGTCCGAATCCGGGCACCGATGGGATTCGCATAATGGCGGCTCACAAAGGGAGCCGGCCTCCCCAAGGGGAGCTCCGCCATCTTGGCATGGCGCGGCAGAGCAGTGCCACGACAACGATAGGTGCCGTGGCCCCACGTTGGGTGCCATTTTGTGGGAATAAAGGAGGGAGGATTACGCACCTTTACGTCTGGGGACCGGTGCCTTTAGTCCCTTGCGGACGCCGCCCAAAAAACGCCCGAAGCTTGTGGCATAATCTTTTTCCTTCCCCCCCCCCATCAAATGGAGTGTCTGGATCTGCCTCTGCTCTAGGCACATTGCTCTGTCACGCATCTCATGAAGGAACCGGGCGGCTAGAAAATTTTGCATGTGCACTTCACGTAATTAACGCTCGTGGTTATTTCCACAAAACAGCAATGTTGTTTTCAGTGGTTATAGTGTCGTGTAAAAAGAAGCGCAAGGAGTGAATGATTACAGCCCTTTAGGCAGCATAAAGACAAAGGGAACCATGTGGGACCTTGGTCGTGCGGCGAGATGATTTCAGAACTCGACTGTTACATGCACTCTTGAAACGTTTGTGCGATATATGAGTTTATTGACAGGAATAGTGGCAGTGTGCCAAAAGGGGAATTGTATCATGTCGAGGAGTGCAGTCAACGAAGCAGCAAAGTGAGGAAAGGCGGCAGTTCTAGTAAGCGGCAACCAAAGCGCATTACCATACTCAAGCACCGAAGTTGTAGCAGGTTATCTTGACATCACATGCGTCTATGTCATAACGTAATTCATGCCTACTGTCAAGTTTCCCAGCGGCTCAACGAATATCTCACGTGGTTTGATTCGGGCGGCGTGACATCATCTCCGCCTCTATGGATGCCATTGACGGTTGCTATGCTTATTGCTCACGTGTGTCTTCCACAAAAATGTATGCCCCAAATCGGCGCAGTTTGTCATATTATAGTAGTTTTGACGACAGCAGCTGTAGATACCGGCAATTGCTTCTTCCTAGCGATTGTGTCATGCTCCGCGCACGTTCCTGGAATGGGCTTGGAGCGAAATACAGCACCTACAACATATCTGAAGCTCCCCTCAGGCCAGTTTTATCGGGATGTGCCTATTCTGTGTTAAAAAGTGTTAAAAATGAACCAAAATCTTCACATGAGGAATGTGTAACCCATCTGACTAGCACTGCAGGGATGTGGAGTGTGAGGTACCTACATGCACCTCATTTGACAGGGGGGCTATGCCTGGGTGGTTGTAATGTACAGGAATGTTAGACCATTTGCAATAGATCAGATGCTCCCAAACAGTTGTCTTCCCCCAGCCTAACAAAACATGACCACTGTACCTCGGTTTCAGATTTTCGCACCAAAACCATGACCTGGTGCCAAATTGTAAGGCTATTGATGGTTACCGTACAAGGGGCTAGACTTGTCAAACACAAAGTCGAACACAAAGCGCCTATTGAACTTCGGCGTCGAAAGTGCTACGTCATCGTGGCAGGCGTCCAATTGGAGCCTTCCGTAAAGTTTGGCCCCAACCTTGTGTTTGAATCTAGGGCCCCAGCAGAATGTCTGCGGGTTCAATAAGGCGTAACATTGAACCTCTTTGTTGCTGGTGTTTTGTTTTGAATGTTTCGTTTCAACTAAGCTAGAGTGACCTGTTCGAGTACACCTGACTGCCTGGCAAGGAACGTCACATTCACCCATAGTTATATGCATCTTCTAAATCTTTGGTGTCCATCATGCTTTCTTTTAGAGAATATTCAAACCTTGACTAGTAAATAACACAGATATGGCAAGGCTCCACAACTGGAATGTCAAGAAAGTGCAAGCGGAAAAGCTCAACGCACAAGCTGCGTCGTGAAACGCAACATCCAGCTCCACTTAAATCTTGCAAAGTATAAACTGGGTCGGTCGTTTCGTTTGAATCAGCACTAACTATGCTGCTTAGTGTCATTTTGAAAGGGGGGTTTACCTTTCCCTGCATGCATAACTGCAGATTTTTTAATAATCTTTGAAAAATACAATTTCAACTAAATTATTGTTTGCAGCAAACGCCCTCCGTTTGGCTCGACTTGCGTAAAGGAATAAAAGCATTGATTTCCGAGCGACTTGTGTGTTGTGATGCAAGGACAGCCTTCTAGTCAGAATATCTCGCACCGTGAGCTTATTTCACATGGTGCAAGTTTTCCTCTTTATTCATAAGTAGAATACCAGTCACTAAAATTTACAGCAGCCATGACGGGTGTCAGTGGAACTCCAATTTTGCCGTGTCTAGTTAGATGAACTGTTTATGCAGTGCCACTCGACTTGTGAAAGCTGACAAACACCGAAGCACATGGGAAGCTGCATGTCTTGTTTGTAGCGACTGTCGACGATGATAAAAGGAAGGTATTATGGTTTGTGCTGTTATGACATTCTGAAGTTTATAGCTAGAATTGGTGTGCCATTTCCTTGGAATTGTGCTACAGATCCAGCACTGATCATCATGCTAGGATTGCGGTACCTATTTATAGATGGATATCAGCCAGTTTGCTCATGATATGAAGTGATCTGAAATCTCGTATCTGAACAACACATAGTTGCAAGGGAAATGACCTTTGTGGCCTACGCTCTAATAATTGCTTGGCTGTAGTTTATGAATGAGGGCAGCATATCTGACCAGTTCTAATTTAATTTGCATCCCATAATGCTAGCCTCTAGCAGGCATTTATCTTGCCATTCTAATAGTAATATTAATTTGGCTATGTAAAGCCACGATTCTGTAGAAAGGTTGGTAGCCCACACCGAGGGGCTTGTGACAGCACTTGTTGTAATGAAGATGATGAGGCGAGCATGGTACAGATAGCGACAATGGCTTTCGGGGTTCATGTCATTTAGGTCCGTCAGTCCTTGCTTTCTTGGTGGTGGTGAACAATGTAGGATCAAATAAAGAGGGCAGAATAGCTTTAGATTGCAGGTTGGTATGCATTGGAAGGCCATTCTTGCCTAGGTCTCCATCATGGAGGCTACCAGAAACCATTAGGACTGATTCAAAAATAAAGGCAGCCTAGCCCAGGCGGATGGCGGCTTCCTTCAAGTCGCATGGACCGCAATGCCCCAGCATCTTCATTTAAATTCTCATCATGCACACTGAGATTGCTGATGTAGATGACCTTTAAGCATGTGCATGAGCACTCCCAAAAATATACCACATTGGTTGAAACTGAATACTGCGCTGCTGCCGCTGCACCATTCTAGATCCAACTTTTTTTGCCAGCAGCATGTTACCTACCCCAGGCATCCCATGGTAATCAAGTTTGCCTTTACATAGACAGATTGCTTCTAGCATCGCAGGTGCGCTTGGCAACACCTGAAGGTCTGTCATAGGCCTCATTCACACCGGCGGTTGAACCACAATTGCAGGGTAGTTGCAAATGCGGCTGCTTGCAATACAGATTCACGCTCATTTGATGATGAAAATGAGTGGATCCACTTTGCGGTTGAGATTGGAATGTCAGTGTGAATGTGGCACAATTCAACTTCGTGTATAGGCCGAAATGAAAGCTACAGGAGAATATTTAGAACTGTTTGAGCTGTCAACACAGGTGTGAATGACTGAAAAGAAAAAAAATTACTAACCACGGGACCATGCCGTATGCCAATGCTTTGACCGGGAGGCACTCACTTGATCGAATCACATTATAGCGAACGCCCACGTTTCACCGAATGGCGAAGCGGCGTTTTCGGGTGGGCCAAATGGGTTCACATTTTTGTTATGAGCCACCGCAGACTGTTGCCGCGAAGCGGCGTAAGCGCAGTGCGGCGGATGGCATAACGCGCGCCCCCGTTATTCGCTAAAACGTCGATTCGCTCAAATGTCGCTGTTCGCTAAAACGTCATTCGCTCATGTGATATGGACCTGCTTTTACCAGCTCTTATAAAACCTCATTCATGTCTTGTAGTTTGGCACTTTTCTGCAGGAATAGTATGACATGACAAACACAAAACAGGTCTTTGAACCCATATGCTGAAATCAAAGTTGACACAGAGGGACAGTTTATGTCCTCTATCTCATGCTACTGGGGTTTTCTGTGTCTATCAAGTACTGAAGGCTGGGAACCTGGCCTTGCCTGGAGCAGGCACAAGGAATGATTGCGTTGTTGCCAACAGGGTGAGAACTTCAGGGAGGTCCTCCAAGTTGTGCAGCCTTCAGCTCAAGCTCCCTACCATTGTTAACAGCATCCCGTGAGCTTCGAGCATGCACGCACGGCCAATGCACAGCAGAAGGCAATGAGCGTGAGCTGGAAGCCAGGCATCAGAAAGAGACATCCTGCCGTTCGCATCCTGTTAGTCACTATAGTAGGATACTGGGGTAACTCCAGTACCACACATCAGCTTTTACAGTTGACGAAGACGACAGCGGTGGTCACTTGTTTGTTCCATAGAAGCATTGCGGTCACTAAAGGGGGGAGCAGACCCTGCAATGTGACTGTGTGGAATGCTGCAGAGTGCCTGCTGGTGGATCTTAATGCTAGACTCGGAGTCTGTTGCAACAAACCTGCGAGGCCGTCAAAATGAATGACATCATAAACAACGAAAGTTCCCACTTGCCACTAATGTTATAATTAGGGTTCAGTGTTTTCGGATAAATCCGAAAAACACCCGCTGGTAAAATTTGGTTGATTCGGATTTATCCGATAAACTTTGAATTTCAATGTGCCTATCTCCCCCCCCCCCCCTGTGCGCGCACGCACACACACGCACGCACATACACACACAAATGTATTTTACAATGAGGGACAGTTGAAGCTTCTCTATTATGTCCTTTACCACTCTACCTCGTGCGGTAGATTGATGGAATAGTATGGAATGAATACAAGCTTCCCAACTACTACCTCCAGGAGTTTATCGATTTTAAGGTATCAACATTTATCGAAGCAACACTTATGCGAAACTTTTGTCGTAGGACAAATCAGTATTGCCAGGAGTAATGGCACCGACGCCAAATACAACTGAAGAAAATATTGATACAATCGCGTTTCTTTTTCCCCAGCGTATGTTTACACTTGGATATTATTTATTTATTTTTAATAAGAAACAATGCGAAATTAAAATCCCAACTTCTGAGAATTGGGAATCAAACAAAAATAAACTCCGAATTTTCGGCAAAAAATTAACTCCGAAAAACACCCTCTGAATTTGAAGATAGTTATTACAGTACTTCACATATAAAAATTCCACGGGAGCACCACAATGACTTTATTGTGAGCATAAAACAATCCACGCACAGGAAAAATACTACTTTTGTTCTCGGTACACTTAAAAACAAGAAACTTTCATTGCACACAAACATAAGATATGTTGAAATGGCACCCTTCAGAAAAGGGGTTGCATCATACAAACCCGGACTAGTTCACACAAGAGTTATACGAAAACAAACAAAGGGATGAGATCTCGAACTTGTAGCAATTAACCACTTGGAATGCCAATGTCACTTAAGTAATGTTTCTTTTAACTATATGTGTCGCAAGTAAACAGTGTTTCGGTATGTCTGTTAATAACTTCGATTCCCACGACCCAATTTAAAGTCTCCCCCATCCACTCCCACATATGATCCCAAACAGTTTAAAATACAAGCAGCATAACAAAGGGCACCGAGTTTGCCATTCAAAAACTTGATCACTACAGATTTCCAGTGTCCACATACTGAGAACGTAGTAGACATGCACCTTTGTAAACAGTTAGGCATCTATAGTGATTTGGTGAACCTCAAAAGCGGAACACACTCGGAGTCGCACATAACCTCGCTAGGCTTGCTTGTGTTTCAAGCTGTTGCGCAGTCAACGAAAACCGAGGGGTCCAGGAAATCTTTTTTAAAGCCAGGACCAGGTCTTGGAATGTTGGTTCCGAGCACATGTATTCGGTCGAAACAAGCACGAAAGGAAGAATTATTTTTAACAAGGTCAAAAGTTGTTTCCATTTTAAAAGAAGCAAAGGCATGATCGGTGGACGGAAAAACTTCACTCTAGACACGGGTGGTCTCTATTGTTCAGGCTCCACAGCTTCTTCCACTTCTCCTTTGGCAAGCTGCGAGGAGAGAAAAGCATACTTTAAACATAGAGTGCCCAGCACGTCAATTAGGCTTTTCGCTGTTTTGTGTGGTGAGTTGTCTTAAAATACTTGTTGGCAGAGGAACACAGAGCCAGCATTTCAGTACACCAAAAAAGCTTGGCTTAAAATTTCTCATGCCTTTCCCTATCAAGATGTGTTGAGTCAAAGTATTTCAGCTTGATATTACACCAGCATCTTGCTAATCAGGTTTAAAACTGCACCGTTGGAGACACCGTGAGCCACAGGTGACTGGACCGCCATGACAACTAAAATGCTATCAAAGTGACTATTTTTCGCTGCAATGAAAAAAATGTAAACTACAAAAAAAAATGCAAAGTCTGAACACTGCTTTGTGTTAAAATGGCATAGGAATTTATACATGCACTGCATGTCTGGCAAGAGTGAAATTTTGGTGGCTTTTGTCAAAAAGCAACCAGGTTATCAGCAACAACCCCAAAATTTCCTAAACAAGGGACCATCCAGTGTCCAAACCCTGTGCTGTATAGGTTCAGGCAACCTCTGCACTTCAGGGATGGTCACAGATTAGAGTGTGTGAAAAGAAAGCAGAACCAGTTTCCCTTAATTCTACTAGACAAAGACAAATTTCACCAAGATGCCTACATTTCATAATTCTTGCTTGCATATCATGTTTCGAAAGTTCAAACATCTAGATATTTAAATCTGGAGACAATATAGATCTTGGAAAATGTATGCTGTCCTGTTGCTTTTGTTCTCAATCTCCAGGGTTAAAAACATCCATCTAAACAAGCTCGCCTGTATCTCTTAACATTCAAATCTAGTGCTGCCTGTGACCCTTAAAGTGTCGAGCAATGGTGGTTACGCCAGCAATGTGTCCCTCTTCACTTGTTGCTTTCTAAGCCGTGTTGCCAGCTTCGGCATCAGTCAGCCATGCTTTGCCACAGGGTCAGCGGAACAACTGCTTGTGCTGTGAATTTGTCCTTTGTGAAAGTGGGGTCCTATTGCCCTCTGAGTAACTATGCAAACAATGTTACTGAGCCCTGTGATGAACTCTAATGAAAAAAGACCTCAAGGCAGAGGTGCCTGTTAGCAGAACGCTCATCACTGTTGCTGCTGGTGCGGCCATAACTCTCATTGCCATACAAGCAGGATAGCAGCACATGGTTCGGTGCTAATCTTTTTATTGACTTCAGAAAGAACACTAGGTTTCTTATTGGTAGGGCCCCTACTACTGGCATACGAGCACATTATCAAATACCATACTGGACTATGCCTAATGGCTCCACCAAGGTGCAATTTCCCTTTAATTCAAACGAAGCCAGCAGCTTTTTGTGTGTCCCCTTGTTTGACGTTGTGCACAGTTTGCACAGTAAACTTGGAGAACTTTGCAAACTAAAGATAAAGGCAATTAGACAATGTTTGTTTAAGAAACCAGGTTTAAAAACTGAATACATAGAACTCAAATGCAGTCCATTTCATTAGCCCAGAAAAACGTAGACACTGGCATTTTAATCAATGCACAAATTGTATTCGTAGGCTTAACTGCAGAGGCTTTAGTCATCTACTTTTTTGGGATGTTTTATACGAATGGTGGGCAAACAGTTGCTGCTGAAGCCACATATGATACAACTTCTGAACTTCTGCTCTAGCAGCAAAAGACAAGACCAATGTCAAGAAGTTCTAACGTAAGGCCTCAGATCTGAAATCCAAGCTTCACGAGGAATGTTCCAAAAACATGCCATAACTCCAGTAAGGGAAAAAAACACCCCAATGACTGCATATAAGGAACATCTTGTGCATGAGATACTATGCGTCAGCAAAAAGGAGGAGAAACTGTTTCTGACAAACTGAAATATAACACATACCTTTTCATTTAAAAGCTGCAAGAAATAAACAAAAACAGACATAAGAATGTGACTGTATTTTTGGTAAGAATGTGCAGCTTGTCCCATCAAGAGAAATGCATGTTGTCGGATACCTATGATGGTTCTTGACATGCCCAGCCGAAAGTTTACGGTTCACGGCACTGAATGCCGAGATTCTGAAAACCAATTGCTCGGGGGGTTGCTTTGACAGTCATTCACATTTGGTGTTTCATGCAATGCAATTTTGTGAGCAAAACACCATTCAAAGCAGATTTACATGAAGCTTTGTTTGTGCAAAATATCTTTTACCATCAAATAAAAAAAAACAAGGATAGCTATGACGAAAATAATCCCTGGAGAAGGGGAACAAGAGGCACAAAGGACAAACACAAAACTCCAGACTTCAAACAGGATAGCTGTTTGAGTGCTTTAGTAAACCGCAGCTCGAATCACGTGGAGCAAAAGCTCGCGCCATGGAACCCAGGTATCATTCCTGGGATCGGTCTCCACCCCCGACCGTTCCGATCTGGATGAGCACCTTGCTGGCATGCGGTTGCATAACCGTAACTGCGTGGTGCACGTGAAAAGCCCCAGTGGAACAGCCATGTTCCACCTGCTAAATTGCTGAGCTACAGCATGACCTGGTGTCGCCTAAAGTCGCCACTATACTTCGTTTCACCTTACGTCTGGCCGCAGCGGATGCCACGAGCCATTGGAGTCAATTCAAGGTCGTGCGAGTTTCCGAAGGGGTACCGTGAAGGGCGGAAAGCATAACCACACACTACGTTCGCAGAGCTGGATTGGCTGGGATGACTCGTAGCATCCGCTGCTGTCAGATGTAAGGTGAAACAGAGTGTAGAGTGTTACACTCAGGGTATCAATACTCTTCCCCCCCCCCCCCCACTGTCCAACGCCGTCACAATAATCGCGCATCCATTTACGTTCACATAACATTTGTTTTCGTACCGTCAGCTCACATGCGCTGCCATTTTTGTGTTCGGAACTGCAATTATTGTTCTGATATTAGACTTCTTGATCGGTCATATGGCATTAGAAGATTATTGCAGTATCATTTTTCTTTGTTGTGAACTGTTTCAGCGAGCACAATGACTGAAAACGCTCCTTTCAACTTCCGTCAGGCATGTCGGCGAAAAGCTGCGACAGCTGACAACATTGATTCTATGCGCCAGTAATGCTAAAGTGCCTGTGCTCTAAAGGGTAGCTTCCATAGTGACTCTAGCTTCACTGCACCCCAAAGGCAAACTGACCCTCTCAGCTTCTAGACATTGAACACCTCAACTGAACTCGACCTTCTAGACAACGAACGAAACCTCAATGAATGTTGTTCTCCTTGCAAAAGGTGCATGTGCATAACTGTCGGGTGTGGAGACATGGCTGCAATAAACCTTTCCGGTAAAACTCTGGGAAACCTTGTGGATATCCCACATCACACTGCACAGAAGGGAAATTGCGGTTCCATTCCAATGTACCCTTGGTCCAACTCGGACATTTCGTATATCCTGGAAGCGGCGCAATACATCACTCTTCATCATTGTGGGTTCAGACAACACAAAAAATAAAACAAAGAGAAAACAAGGTCATCTTGTACTCTGTTTTGGTCGCTTTCTGCCTTCATTGAGTTTTGGAATCTCAAAATGGTAAACTAATATGAACTCGGTCTTCCATTCCTGGGAAATCTCGCGTGCCGCACATCGGATTGTCGCAATGCCTCAGGCCGATGGCGGGTCGCCACATACTTTTGGATGCACGGTGCCCAGTGAGGAATGTATAGGGGTATTTGCACGATGCCATATTGTTGGACGTTGTTCACAGCGCGTGCTCAGAAATAGCTTTCATTCTCGTCCTCCAAGAGCAAGGATTCTAAGTGTGTGGAATGGACGCTGGAACGCACATCCTCTTGCATTCCTCGCAGTCAGCGAAGTTAAAACTATGAGTACCTGCGCGCTCATGGACCTTGAGCGCCGATCAAAGCTGCGCCCGCATGGTGCTTGCTTCTTCTAAAATGCCAGAAAAAGTTGTCCTCGAGCATCTTTTCGAGCACGTGCTGTGAACAACGTCCGGCAAATAGGCGTCCCGTGAATACCTCCCCATAGGCTGAATGCAAAAATATCCTATGTCGGCGACAACTCAAGAATCCAGGTGACGCTCCTCCACCAGGAAGCACTCGTTGCCTTCCACTGGGCTTTGGCTGTGCGAGCGACCAAGCGTTATCAAAGGCAGAAAGCTCATACTTGAGGCGGAGCACCTACTGGCTTTTTGACTCGTTACCGACTGCAGCGCCTACATGAAAGAAACAGTATTTGAGGCGAGTGATTACCTGAGACCTCAGTTCGTCGTGCTCTAGCTGTAGGGCCTCAAACTTCTTTATCGTTTCATCCAACTGGCGCTTCAATGTGGCCGCATCCTCCTCGGGTGTGTCACCGTCCAGGCACGCCTTGAGGTAGCTAGAGCTCGACGTTAAGGTGCACGACCCCGCCACGTGTCCGTCCCGACCAAACACTTACGAGCCGTTCAACAAAAAGGATACGCCACCGCATTTTCTGGCCGCTCGGGCTTGTCGAAGAGGTTCACAAGCGCTGAAAGGGCCAGGCACCAATGTCAGACGTTTTAGTGGCCCTACCTGCTCGAGCCATTTACAAAAGCATGTTACTGGACTCGAGATCGCTTCTGGTAAATTTAAACTCTCACTCGACACTGTTTCACCATACTACACTCAGTTTCAGATTAAGTTTGACCGCAGCCAACACAACATTCCGATGGAGCCTATCAAGAAGCATCAAAAGTGTATCATCACGAAGACCGCCGTTTTTGCACGTCTGCTATCACCTGCTAAACCTAATGCGCACTGAAAAAAGCGTAGGATGATGGCGCATCCACTGCACGCGATTGGTTCAACTGGTGACAGCAGACGAACAAAGACGACGACAGCCGTGACGACACACTTTTGGCGCCGCTTGATTGGCCTCATTGGATTGTAGCACTGGCCGCGGTCGGACTTAAGTGTGAAATGGTGCGTAATGGCTAGACCTGCTTATCGCTTACTTAGAAGAAGCTTTCACATTTAAAGAAAACATTGTGGGAGTTATGCATTCGATAAAAGAAATCACCAGTACAGGATATGTAGACTGCAGGGAATAGAGGTAGACGTGCCGCAAGCGTACGACTTGTCCCCCCTGCTTCAAACATTCCAAGTAAATAACCAAAATAAGGTACCGACGAACGTACGTGCAAACTGCCATGTTAAAAATATTATGGAAAAACTAGAAAGAGGATGAAGTCGCTGATATGGAAAAGGATCACGCCGGCGGCGTTGCCTGTCGCCTATTGTTCGTAGAGAGCCTAGGTGGTAGGGAGGGTCCAACTCAAACTGTGGGAGCATTTGCAGTTTAATGGTGGACGCCTCCGTCGGAGATTGGTCGCAAGTGCGCATGCGCTGTGTCATCACGTGGTGGCTAGGAGGAAAGCAGGCAGAGAGGTGGAGACGCTCGCGGACGACCAACATGTTCGCCACCTGTAGATTGTATTGCAAAAGCGGCCCATAAACCACGTCGCCCTGATTGAGTGGTTGGAAGTTCTTTGTAATACAGGCTCTCCGATTCTTCGCTGCCACCTAGCGGTTGTCGCCGCTTACTCGTCAGGAAGCGATTGCGACTAATTGCACGTGCCTAGTGTGCCTGTCATTATTGTGACGGGATTTAAGTATCTTACAAATTCTGCAAGTTTCTTCCTGTGGCGCAAAACTTGAGCGACCGTAGACCGAGTGCAGCAACTAAAAAGGACCTACCGATGAAAATGATCTGTATTCCACTAGGGGCGCCCTGGTAGGGGCTTGAGTTATGTCTGCTTTTTTCCTACAGAGGACAGGGGCACAAGCGTAGCGAAGAAAAGAAAACAAAGAGATAGCAATTTCACGAGGAACAGAGCATTCAGCTTTCACCATTTTGTCTGGCTCCGATGTTTACCGTTTTGTCTGGCTCTGATGTCTATCTTTGTAAAAGTTTGCCGTAGATGTAAAGAACAACCAGAAGTTCTTCCATATCATTTGTTCTGGATTTTTGCTTTAGAATTTTTACTGCTGCAGACACCAGCATGTGTGGCGCATGTAACTGCACTCGCAACATGCACCTTGGGGCTTGGGTAATTTAGCACAAGGTCTTTTGAAGCCAGTACACGCTACATGTATGCACATTTTATCTGCAAATCAATTTCAGATCTCTTCAAAGGAAGATGAAATTATCTGAAAATGATTACAAGGTACACTCTTCCCACGGATGCAAACTACTGGATACTGTAAAGAGCAAAATTCAAGTATTTTTAAATCAGTGCCATGTTTATTATGAAAGCTAAAATGACAATACCTTTCTGTGGCTTCAAAAGCCTTAAAAGGGCAGGTTGAACAGCAAAAAACCCCTCACACTGTATAAAAACAATGGCACCACCTAGCACACATTTGTAGCATACGCTTGCACTTTAAGCTTTAAGTAAGCCTGTCAGAGCAGGTTTTTGGTTCTAATTCAGATGCGATCACTTTTGGCATAAGTGGACAATGAGCCTTTTTTTGCTCATTGAGCAAAAAGGACTCATTGTCCACTTATGCCAAAGTGACTCGGAAATCAATATGAAACCCGACACAGGTTTTCATATTGATTTCCGGGAACCCCACTTACGGCATGAAGTTTTGGTATGACTACTCAACAAATAAACGTATTCCTACAGTATAAGCGGGTGTTAAGTCTAGCTATTTTTGAAGGTTTTGCAGGGGATTTTCAGTCGTCAGCCTTCTTTACTTGACAAGCCGTAGTCGTCCCGTATTACAATTACCTTTAGTTAGAGCGTCGAACAATCCACTTTTCTCCAGGTATTTCCTGAATTCTTCTTTCTTCGAATCCACCGGCGTGTTAGGTGTCTAGAAGGGAAGCAGCACTCAACATAAACCAAAGCACTAGTGACTGAATCACCGAGTCTCAACATGCGAGCCCCCATGCTTCCACTTGCATGCACTTATGCACGAGGCCAGCAAGTAGCATCGTTAAACTTAATGTTTTCTTCCTCGGTTTTTGTACCCCGTGCAACCCCAACATGATTACGCAAAGCACCGTTAGGAACGCGGACCCGAGCGTCCTCCAAAGTAGCGAGATTAGTCGTTCAAGGATGCTCACGGCTGGCTTCTTAGATTTCAGATTTAATTCGGGAGGGAGAATACCTACGCGATACGAAGTCATGTTGATGCTTTGAAACGGCAAGTGGAAATAAATATGAAAGACGACAACACAGCTGTTCCTGACAGATTGACAAAAACACGACTTCGACGCGAGAGCTGCGAGACGTAATGGCGATGATGATGGCGGTGATGGCTTCGGTGAGAGTTCAGTGTGGTTGGCTCAGTTTCAAGCTAAGGCGGCTAAGGTTTCAACTTTCCATATATTCAGCTAGGCAACCGAAAACTTCTCAAGGCTCCCAAACGGATCTCAAGTTTTCAAAACATTCCCCTCAGTTTCCAGAATTCTGCAAGGTCTGAAGCGTTCTCGGAAGGAGGAGAAGAGACAAAACCGAAACCGACACTAGGCCTAGTGACTGGTGAAATAAAAATACTTGTACCAAGTGTCACAAAAAAAAAAAAACACGTTTTTTTTTACCGCAAAAATAAACTAGTCATCGCCGAACGCCCATTCTCCGCCCAAAGGTAGCGCTAGAGGTCACAACCAGATGCCAAAGTTTCAGCCCTGAAAATTTCAGTGGGAAAATGGCGGCCTAAAACGGGCTTCATTTTCTCATTGAAATTTTCAGAAATTCACTTATAACTTTTGATCTTTGGCATCTGGTTGTGACCTCTAGCGCTACCTTTGGGGGGAGAATGAGCGTTCGCCGATGCCTAGTTTATTTTTGCGGCGAAAAAAACTTTTTTTTTTTTTTGTGACAACCTGTATGAATAAGCCAGTGAACAGAGTGCCAAAAACTTTTCACGAAGGTGTTTTTAGGTGATTTATTGATTACACTCAAATTTTTTAAATGTAGATTTCTGTAAAAATTAAAAAAAAAAAATCTACAATTTTTTTTTTATGGTTTTATATGGTAGGAAAACTTGTGTATCGTAGTCGTACTTCTGTGGACGATATGAAGTCTGACAGCATGGCAAGCTGTCTCATACTTCTTTAGTGGAAAGGGAAAGGGAAACAAGGGGAAAGGAACGCCTCGTGCCGAGCAGAGCAACTGGAAATTAATACCCTAAACCAGATCCAGCAGGTCCGAGTATGTGTGGTATGATCTGTGTGTAGCGCAGCGTCAACTCGACGGTTGAACAATTGTTTCAAAGCCACCAACACGCTCAAATAGTACAAGATAAGTATTTTCTTTAATATTTTCCCCAGAAACCTACACTCACAAAATTTGAGTACGATCAATGCACCACCCAGAAACACCTGTGTGAAAAGTCCCATGGCACTCTGTTGACTGGCTTATTTATACGAATTCCTTTACATCGGAGGAGAGCTCGAGAACACGCTGTAGCCGAGTTTTGACATGGTCTTTGAGATTGCCGGTGGTCGAAGCTTTGTCCGGTCGTTATACTCGAGTCTCACTAGAGCGACAAACAGAATAAACCGACACCGACAAGGCTGAAGCACGTGCAGCATGCACGCAAAGGTATCTTTGGCACGCTTGCAATAGACCTTTCCAAAAACGAGCTTGTGGCCGGTGCCATTTTGAGCGTTCGTGCGTATGGCGCGTGCTTTGCTCGCTTTCCGAAGCGACGAACACGCACGTGCTGGGCTGTGAAGATCGCACGCTGGACTGTGATTTTGTAAACATTGGAAAGGTCTATAGGCATGGTGCTAAATTACCCAAGCACCAAGGAGAATGACTACTTCCATAAAGCCCTGCATGCAACACGGCGCGCGTTGCACTCTGGGAACTAGTTGGCCAGGGAGGAGAGTGGCATGGTTTCGGTTTCGATTGACACGTCGACACGAGATTATACACAGAGCGTGGTCCCGAGAGCGTCACTTGTGGTCTCTAAACTAACCTAAATGGCCAGACCTCGAAGCTTTAGCCCAAGCCCGAGACGTATATCTTGTCTTAACGCATGCTTGTTGTATTTTTGTACTTGAGCCTTTCTGTTAGCGTTCCGATCTAGGTATGTGGACGAGCCAGTGCTGGGAATCTCGACGCTGCGAAGCTCGGGGATCTTGCTTGTGTACGAATCAACAAGCTGTAGCAACCAATAAGTATGCATCGAGCTCGCGCCTTTACATTAGTATTATTCATCAGGAAGTTTGTTTGTTTCGTGCGTCCTAGACGAAATATTACTTTTTGCAATTACTGTTTTTTTTAATACGCCTGAGTACGCGAGGTAAAACTCGGAGGCGCCATTGAAAAGCTCAATTTTAACACACTTCTTATCTCTTATCTGTACTGACCCGCAGCACTGCACAAAGTGAAGTCCCCACCCGCTTACATTTCACTAATATTCAACATCGCGTATGCGCATAAAGTTATCCTGCAATCATATAGGCACATTCGCACATACAAACCGTTTTAAGAAAGCAAAAGTCGGACACTTGTGTGAAGAATGTCACACCGTTCGCCGGAAGTGCGCCGGACGTGCATGAACCCTTATGCGGTGCGCCAAACGAACGAAATTATTCAAAGCGCGTTTGACGGTTGCTAATGACCATAATATTTGTTATATGTTTGCTTTCTTCCTGCCTGAGTATGCCGAGATAATTTCAGACACACCGTTCAGGCACAGATCTTGGGCGTCAGTAAAGGCTTGTCCAAAAAGGCTTAGCGAGGAGTAGGGGACGCTTGTTAGGGCCTCGGTCGTAGCTAGCCGCAGTGGCGTCACAAGGGGGGGGGGGGGGGGGGGGAGTCGTGGCGAGCCACGCGAGAACGGGGGGGGGGGGGGGGGGGTGTCTCGGCGGGCTACCGCCCCGGGTGCCGCTGACCCCCGTGACGCCACTGGCTAGCCGATCTTAGCGTTTGCGAAAACTTAATATTCCATCAGCATAAAATTTGAGTGGGAGATATATGATGACACGAGGAAGACATCATAGTAACTTTTGTGCAGTAGTGAGGTCGAATTTATTGCGCTTCCATAAAAGTTCATGCGTCAACGCTGGGCTCAAGTTTGATACTCCTGTGAGGGTGCGCGGCTTGCTTTTCGCCCCATTAACTAACAAGAAGCGGACGTTTGGCAAACAAAATACGTGTAAGGCTCCAGCTGACCAAATTTCAGTTGTAGTTCAATGGTATTAGACGGGAGTATTGAAATTGAACTCAAAGATGCACTCGTGGGGTGAGGTGACTAATTAGCCACATCTTACTACGTTTGCATACGCACCCATAATACCCGGTGTTTCGGGAACCAGGGAAAGTGCCGCGGTCTTTGTTTTGTATCGCTCGAGAATGAGTGGATTGTACGTTCGTGACGATTCAGATAATCGAAAACGCAAGCAGCGCGCTTGGTCGCGGCGTGATATCATGAGATGAAGCTGCTCAGTCGAAACCGAAACTGAGGGGCCAACTAGTTCCCAGAGTGCACTGCGTGGTATTTTGCCGCGATGGGGCGCGTCGGTTTTGGAACAAGTCCATTGTGTTCCACACGCCGCACGCCTTCTCCGTATAAAAGATTTGAAGTAAATAACCAAAATAAAGCGTTGACGAACGAACGTGCAAGATGCCATTTGTTTTAGTATTTTGCTTTAGAACATTTACTGCTGCAGACGCCAGCACGTGCGGCGCGTAGAACACCATTCCCTGCATTGTCGTTGTCCTTGATGCTTGAGTAATTTAGCGCTAGGTCTATAGACCTTCCCAATGTTTACAAAATCACAGTCCAGCGTGCGACCTTCACAGCCCAGCACGTGCGTGTTCGTCGCTTCGGAAAGCAAGCAAAGCACGCGCCATACGCACGAACGCTCAAAATGGCACCGGCCACAAGCTCGTTTTTGGAAAGGTCTATAGACCTTTCCGAGAAAGAGCGTATGGCCGGTGCCATTTCCAGTGTTCGTGCGTATGGCGCGTGCTTTGCTCGTTTTCCGGAGCGACGCACACGCGCGTGCTGAGCTGTGGAGATCGCACGCTGGGCTGTGGATTTGTAAACATTGGAAAGGTCTATACTCTGTTTCATACTTCGCGTGCAACGCTGTCAAAGCTACTGGCGCTAGCGCGTGGCTTCATCTATGGTTTTGTTTGCGCGAGAACGCGTGCAAATGATCTACGATATCAAGCCCCACGCTCGCGCAACTAGCTTTGACAGCGTTGCACGCTAAGTATGAAACAGAGTATAGTCGCGGTGAGAAGCTCGCAAGGGGCGCTTCTGTTTTCCTCACTCTGAGTAGTGCACGTGCTACCCAATTTTCATAGGGCATAGAAGCATATGGCATTGCCCGTGCTTGCACCAGCACCAGCATTGCACTGGTGTTGCCCATCCTGGAGTTTTGCTGCTCGGTCCGGGACCCGTCAACCAGGGTAGCTAAACTCGTGGAGCAAAACATTCTTCGCTTTTTGACGTAGCCGGGGGAGTGACCAAAAGAACGCCGCAAAGTTTCCTCCTCCCTGCGCGCGCTCAACTTCGCAACTTTTGACGAAAAATCCCCCGCGATCCCTATGCGGTGCACGAGAGCACGAGACAGCGCGGGGAGGCGAGCGTTCACGCCGCTCGCTGTACGTTGTCCAAGGTACATATACCTTGCGTTGTCTTTGACCTCTCTAGCGCCGACAATCCCGTCATGCCTCGCCCAGGCGAGGAGCGAGAGCAGACGACGGGAGTTCGTCTGCTACGAGGCGGCATTCGCACAGCGGAGCTGAAAGAAAAAGTTGGTATTCTGCTCGAAATCGCGTCCCGCGGGCCACAAAGTCAAACTCGAGCTTGAATTGTAAGCGTCTGATATTCCACGAAGGGAGGAATCGACGACCCGTGTTTTATTTGCAAAATTTGGGTCGCTTTGTTGCCGTACAGACGCTGAAACCTACCAGTGTGTAATGAAAGGCCCAGGACAAACACAGAGGCCGCGAGATCTCGCATCATCTGTGTGCAGGTGAAAAGTGGAACATTTTTCGACAAAGCTCCCACAGCAGAAACCTGTGACGCATTCACTCAGCGTCCGGGAAGGCTAAACATGGAGACGTTGCCCGAGGCTCAAGCACAGTCATATTTGAACGGCAGCTATCTTGCCCCGTCGTATTTTGTTTGAGAAAGCTCTCGTTCTCAATGCCCTCACCAGGAAAATAAAAAAAGTCTTACGAAACGTATTGCTAGATGTTTCAATGAACTAGATTTAAGCAGTATCCTTTGAGTGGTTCACTCATAATACTATGCTTAAAACGAAGCAAGCTTTTGTGCGTCACAGTGCCATAAAATTTCTCAAGTGTATGCTGTTTTGTAGTCAGCTGGCTTCGGAAACTTACGCCGTCTGTAGATATCTCTGACAGCCGAGTTCCTTAATTGGAAATCATCGCAAATATAAGTGACACGTTGCAGCAACCAACGTTTATAGGTAAACGACGGCAGCGACTGCGCTCCCGCATTCCCACCCATCACGTCGAACAAAAAGGCGCTAGTTTCGGTTTGAGGTCGGTACTTTTCTACAACATCTATGGCGACAGCATCAGTCTGCACTAGGTGCATTCGGCAAGTTCGTCCGGGGCCTGTTCTCCGTGCAGCATCTCCGCGGGTGCAATGCATTAGAACTCTCACAGTGCAAGTCTGGATCGCGGATCGGGAGCCCGTCACTGGCCTCACCGGCGGCCATTGCTTGACAACAGGCAATACGCCGCGTCCTGTCTAGTTCTCCCTTCGTTTTCGTCCTTGTTGTTTTGGCGTATTACACCATGAGGCAATACACGAGTCTAAGGTCTAAGGGAGTCTAAGGGAGAAACACGCAAAAATAGGAAGCTTGTACGCGGTGCTCGAGGGCGAGTATTTTATGACGCGCTGCGATGATTATATCGGGTGCTTGAAGATCAACTAGACATTCGTCAAACGTTCGAACATTGATTTAAAAAAAAATAAATAAATGGGCCGGAGCACCACCGACTTTACTGACGTCGCTTGCTTCGGTTGCTAAATAACCGCACGTTCAGCGACTGAACGGCACGCTCCGAGTTTCAGTTTGTCACGGAAGCCCTCACAGCGGTTGAAAGAAAAAGCTTTCACCATGAAGTACTATGTACAAGCGGTTAAAACGATGCGAATGTCCCCAGTAAAGGCCTTCCAACTTATCGTTTGCTGAGCTCTGATGACTCCGAGGTCACGGATGACACCACAATAACTCTCGGTAGCCCTTGTCTCATTAAACACATCACAGTTAACGCCCAACAAAGTCGCCCTCGACCCTCAACCACACAACTTTTATTTAAACAAGATTGGTATTCTAACGCGTTTAATATTCTTGCCCACAATATTAACTGTTATTTGCGGAAACACGATAGAAGTTTCATGATCGAGAACAACCTACTAACGTAATAAAATTGAGTTTTCCCGTTTCTCCTATAGCATGCATTAGATCGTGTCAAGCGATGACTGCCGGTGGTGCCGCTCGACCCCAGCAATACAGGCCTCTATCCGCGATCCAGCCTAATAAGAGATCAGTGGTGCTAGTGCTATTAGACATAAATCGTGTATTCATCGGTACACCCATACCTGCCGGATGTCGGGACGAGGTGCAAAACCGTACATCCGGCCAATATTGAAGCCGGTTTTCGGCCGAAGTTGCCTCGACACTCGCCAAGAAGCAACGTGTTGTTTCGGCGACTCGTTTGTGTAATTTAATTTGGGTCCCGGGCCACTGTGTACACCCCAAAAAAGGAATGTACTGTGGTAATTACACCTTGACGAGAAGGAGGCACGTAGCCAGGATTTTGTTTTAGGGGGGGGGGGGGGGGGGCCATGACAAAGTGCTCTATGAGGGGGAGGGGGGAGAGGAGGCCCCAGCAAAATGGAAGATTTCGGGGGGGGGGGGGCCTTATGGCCGCCCCCCCCCCCCACCTGGCTACGTGTCTGACGAGAAGGGGTATTGTAGTTTTACATCTTTATAAAAAGGTGTAGCGCATTATCACACGTTTTAAAAAACGTGTTTAAAAAATCACACATTTTAAAGGTGTGAGGTTTACATTTTTTTATAAGGTCTATTGCTACACTTATTAGGGGGTTAGTTATTGGACACCCCACTTACATGTATAAAGGTGTGAAAATATTTAATTTGTATATACCTCTAACGGAAGAAAATCTCTTTCATGTGATTACATCGCGTGCCGATGAAACGATCTGTCGATGACACGTCGTTCGATGAACTGATTTGACAGCCAATGAGTGACGACTGCAAGTAAAATTTCGGGGAAATAATTCTGCCGGCTGCCGGGAGACTCGAACCTACCCAAGAATTATCCCGGTTCTTGTTTGTTTTCCAACATTCTGAATTGTATACCAGCTTATTAGTACCTCTTCGAATATTGCAGAAAAAAAAAACAAAAAAAAAAAACGATGGCAGCCGCAACAAATCTGACAGCCCGGCTCACAGTCATGTGGGAGACTGACAGGTGCTCGTCAGTCGCCACCATGCCTTGAAAGCTACCCGTTTCGAAGAACCGGAGCGCGCAAAGAACTTGTGGTTCCACGGTCATGGTAGACGCGATTGTCCGCCGCCTCGAAGTCCGGGCGCCGAACGAAGCTCGTCGCAGAGCCAACGCACAACGGCTTTCGATAGCCGGTACTGTCGCCGAAAGTCGTCGTCGGGGAGTTGAAAGGCATCCCCGGTGGTCTCAGTAGCGACGCCGACGGTGGCGGAAGATAAGATCGGCCGCAGCGTACGGCACCGCCATGTTGACAAAGTTTAACTTCGCCTCGATCCGAAGCGAAGATCTCGAGCTCAAACCACGGCTCTCGGAAAGTTCGGAAACGTCACTTTGACGTCAGCGACAACTTCGACAAACGAGGTTTCTTTTTTACACAAACTTCGGAGGGGTTTTGAGCGTCAGCAGGTCGCCTAGGGACAATCTGTAAAGCATTAATTTTAGCTTGGCGTAGGGATGTAGGGACAAATGGGCGCTACGTCATCGGCGAAGCCGTTCAATCAGCGGGCTCCTCGCGCCCCTCACGCGCCGCACGCGCGCCTCGATGAACTTTGCTACATTCTGCCTCTCTCAAAGAAATGAGCGTTCGAATGATTGACACCTCGCTCGGCGCGACGTCAGCGTCGCGAGAGTCCAATAAGCGCGTTCCGCAAACTTCGGGCACAAAGTTGTGCTTGACGAGTTTAGCGACCCAGGCAACTTGTGTCCTCCCTCGAATCGGTACAACGTCGCGCTGCCTACCTTGTTATGAGACGCCAACTTGGCCCCCGAACATCATCCTATCGAGAACTGAACACTAGGGATCTCCTCCGTTCAGTCGGCTGGGACCCGCTTCAGCTTCGGCGTCGGGTAGCATAGCAACCACGCGGCTCCTAGACACTTTTCTGCTGCCGGACTCCTCTCTCCCTTCTGCCTCTTCCCTGTGGCGTACCCGCACCGGTGGTCTGTAGCCCCTTTTGACCCGTACGCTCCGTCACTCGGACTCCTTCGCACCCCGTGCGGTGCAACTTTGGAGGTCCCTCCCCGCGCCAATCACCAGTTCACCACCAGTCGACAGTGCCTCACTGCGAACATTTACCAAGAGCGTCACAGCCCACCTGCGGAGCATCTAATTCAATTTGTGTTCTCCCACGGAACTTACCCCTTTATCTATGTACCAGTTCTAATTATTTATTATTTTTCTTTTCTTTTTCTGTGAACCCCTTGGTATGGGCGTAATGCCCGCTCACAGTTGCTTTACCCTCCCGGGTTGAACCAATAAATAAGCAAACAAACAAAGTTGAACTATGCTCCCTATGGATTGTGACAAAATATCACCAGGCGGCAACACCCAAACATCTCGCCGCGAATAGGGTGCCTAAACGTCCTTCTGTTTAGAGTGATGCCATCGTTTGTAGTACCCGATGCCGACAGCGCGCGCCCACAGGGAAAATTAAAAAGAAATCGTTGAGAACACGATGTCGCCGTAGCACAGACAGCGCCTCGAGCGTGTGCTGGGACACGCCCTTTCACACGCTTTAGAACAAAAATTATGAGCCATTCCACTCTTTGAAGGTGGATGACCAGCGAAGCTGTTTAGCACACGACACATACGTGACACAAAATTTTGAACTAAGGTACGAGCACATTTATTGTCTTGATCGGTGGTCATCGTGACGAAAGGTACGCACACACATTTATTGTTTTCTTGATCGGTGGTCGTTATTTGTCTTGATCGGTGGGTCATTCTTTGCATGGTACGGACCTGCTCTGGGGTTAGTTCTCCTAAAGCCCCTCTATCCTGAGAAACGTGACGCCATTCATTGTTGTGGAAATGTTCGAGACACGTGCCGCGCAGCACTTCTGGAAAAAAACATGGCGTCTGAAATTTAGCTCAGTGCTGCGCTGTGCCGTCGTGATCTTCCCAAGAGCTGCACTTAGCACGTGCCTCTTGCATCGACGTACCTTGCGCTACTTTTAAAACATGAAGGTGCTTTAGGTCCTCCGCCTTGCGGCGTTCGTCATCTTGTTTGGTTTGCCACATGCGCTTGGCGTTTTGTGCACAATCTTCATCGGTGGTGTTTGCCGCCCGCCGCCGCTGACATTCTCGTTGCCGTTCTCGCCGTTGCTCTTCGTAGGCGCGTTGCTCTTCGGGAGTCCGGACTACATACGCGGCCTCCCCATTACGACGACAGAAGAGAAGTGGAATTAAAAATGGAGAACGGCCACTTGTCGTTCTGTTTTTTTTTTTTTTTTTTTTTTTTAATTATACATTTGCGTGGACGACTATCGCCGCCCTGAGGAGCTGGAGGAAACTAGACATGCGCAACCGGGTGGCGCGTGTCCCCCGCGCCACCCGGTCGACACGAGACACCGCGTCGCGCGTTCGCGCGAAAATCGGGACCTGAGTTTTTGTTGACGCACAAGAAAAATTCACGGAACCTTAGCCATAAACGGCTTCGCTGTAAAATTAGAAATAAGCGTTCGGAACAAAATGGCCAGATGTCATCGCCCTAAGCCACGGTGGAAGAAACACATTTAGGTGATGACTATATATCTGAATCGGTGGCCCCATTATGTTCGGCGCACCGAGCGCGCTTCACTCGCACGGAGATAGATGCCACCCAAGTATGGGGTCCCTCCAAAAACCGATCGCACCGGTTGTTTCACCCAGCGGTGGTTCCGTATTCCCTCGCTCACCGCTTTATTTTCTATCTTACCACCGCCACGCCGCCACGAAGTCGCCAGAGTCCGTAAATCTGTGTTCTCTTCGTTCTTCTCCTTCGGGTTAAGGGTCACCTTCGTGCACGATGGTGGCACCTGTAATCGACACAGCACTAAAGCAAAACACGAAGCCAGCCAGCAGGCACGTATCCAGGGGGGGGGGGGGGCCATGGGGCCCGGCCCCCCCCCCCCCCCCGAAATCTCCCATTTTGTTGGGACCTCCTCTCCCCCCTCCCCCTCATACAGCATTTTGTCATGGGCGGCCCCCCCCCCCCCCCCCCCCCGAAACAAAATCCTGGCTACGTGCCTGCCAGCCAGTAACGTTGAGGCCAGCCACTGGCCGCACACCACCACCAAACCACCACACCGCGAAAAAGGCGAGCACGCTACGCCGCCGACACCGTGGCCGCCGAGGAGGGACCCCATACCGCAGCGCCCTCCGCGGTGGCGCGGAACTAACTACTCCTGGTTCGAGGCTAGCTCCGAACACGATCTGTTCGCTCGCTCCCCGCGGGAAGAGCGGCCAGTGGCACGGCCGCTTGATAAGGGACTCCCCTTGGGAGCGGCCTGCCGTATGTCTCGCGCCGCCGGTGAGAGCGATAGTTCTACTTTACCCCGCAGCGCCAGCCGTGGCGCTCGTTATCGGCGAGAGAGGCGCAGTCCGCCCGGCGCGGCCCGGTGTGGCTAGGGTGCCTACATGTTTCCGCTCCGCTTCCGGAGCGGCGGAAACATGTAGGCACCCTAGGTGTGGCTATTTAGATTGTTTTTCGTGAAGCGGCAAGTCTCATTTGAAACGAGTGCCAGATTGCATGAATCATCTGACAAATCTGTGTCGAATAGAAGCACATAATTCGTTCTGCTGCACATAATTCTCAGCTGCAGGCTGCGCGTTAAGGCCCGTTCACACTCTTGCAACCGAGTACGACCGAGAGAGACAAGACCGGTTTTTAATCCTCTTACGACGTCTTAGAACCAGCTCCGCAGCGGCGCAGCCGGTCCTAAGAGGTCGCAAGAGGCTTAAAAACCGGTCTGGTCTCTCTCGGTCGTACTCGGTTGCAAGAGTGTGAATGGCGCTTTAGAGCCGCATTCAGCTGGCAGTATGAGCGAATTGTCGTTTTCTTGTTCCCGTCCCCGTTTCTATTACCACTGTAATGAGTTGTAGTTGGATATAGCTAGGCCGTATGATTTCCGATTTTAACCGATGCTCGAGCACGCTCGAGCTGTGCCTTTTATTTATCTGTGAGGGACAATAAGAAAGGGATTCCTCGTGCATAACTTCTGCAATATAAACTTCATTGTTCACGAACAGATCAAGGGAGTCTATAGTTCGCAAGCGGAATACCTTTCGGGAAAGAGGCTTCCGCGAAAGTCTCAATATATTCTCTAGAGAGCTGTTTAGGTCACCAGCCGAGTTAGCCAGAAGAGGTCTGAGGAGCTTCCCGAGAAAAAGCTCGCAGAGTTCTTAGCTGTGGTACAGGTCTCTGCAGTTAGTACACCACATCAGCGGGCAGTCCACAAGGTGTGGAAGCTCAGCGCTCCAGAGAACCTTGCCAATCCGTCCAGAACGACGAATCTCTGCCAACTGTAGAGCCGTCTCGACAAAGGTGCAGACGAGCTTGCACGGCCAGACAGCTTCAGGTCGTGGATAGCTGAGTCCTCTTTGGTCAAGGCTAAACACGAACTGATTTTCTCCGTCACGAGATTCATTTCCCTTAAGTTACAGCTTGCATTCAGGACACTTCACCTGCAAAGTTGAGCGGATTCTACACATTAGCCTTCCTTGCTTAAATCTGTCTTGAAATTAGTCGCAGGTTTGTAGCAGTTTTTTAATTCGCTCGTTCAGTCGTTTGGCTTGCATTTGAAGGCGGTGCGCGTTTTTCTTGGCATCTTTCATGAAGCCTATAGCTGTCAAATTGAATGACGTCTGACATTCTTCCACTTCAAACTCTTTTTGCAGGCAAGGTTCAATAGCCACGCACTCATCAACAGCTCGTCTTCTTTCTGCAGAGGACTGCGTTTTGCGTTGTCGGCTTCTACCGCTCGCATGCGACGTGGACGCGTTAGGTGGCACACGAACAAGCGTTCTGCGTTTCTTTGAACCTGCTGGTTGCATGTACAATGAATACAATGGGAATTGAGTCGGCACCGCTGTCGGTCGCAGTACCTTCCGCTTCTTCCCTACCTTGTAGTCCTCCGCCTTAAATGCCTATATGTACAACCTCGGCTTTCTGCAGGGAAGATAATCCACATAGCGCTCCCCTCTCCTAAGCTGCGAGAGGGAGCCAGGTTGGGGCAAGGTAAAATGTGAAGAGGATATAGGAAATGAGGTGACGGGCAAAAGTGGAAAGCGCGAAGTGTACGGCGGCCTTTAAAATGAAGGGAGCGCACGACGCTCCTGGAGCTTGGTTGCCACTGGCTGCCCTTCTCGCTGCCTTCTCGCGAAATGTTCTTCAACCAGGCATCCCAAAATTTCTCTCTAGACGGAAGCTCGTGATAGCAGAGTTCCGGATCTCTCGCAGCATTTGACTTACAACGCGGCACGCAACAGTTTTTAGGCATCGCGTGCTCCGTAACCCATCTGCACACTTTAAAACTGTGCAGAGACAGACAAAAGGCGGCTGTCTACGTCTCTTCTTTCTCATCCATCAGTGGTTATCGCCATGAAACTATAGAAACGAGCAAAAAAACGATCGAAAACACAAACCACGCATGCGAGCACAGGGTAAAACTGCGATATTTTCTCCGCGCAAAGTGGTGCAAAGGTGGGGGACAAGCGATTTTTGCGGCCTTTTGCAACCGCGACAGCGCCTCGGTATCGGCGAAGCCAATGACGGGCAGATATTTTCTCTGGGTCGCGAATCAAGAGCGCGTTGGGCGCCTTTTCTATACTCTTTTTCACCTTATGATGTACCGCAGGAAAGGCTACAAGCGCGAGCTTCTTGCTCTATAAGGCACATCTCGGCGGCACAAGCTCTCGTGCGTTAAGGGGTATTCACACGAGGGAGAAATCCCAGGGATTTCTCCCCGGCACGCGCATCCCACGACGAAAACGTCAGGCTTTGCGATGTGCAAAAGCCTCGCGTTTTCATCTCGTGAGGCGAGCGTGCCAGGGAGAAATCCCCGGGATTTCTCCCTCGTGTGAATACCCCTTTAAGAGTAGCTCCCAACGCTATGTGCTCGCTCTTCTAGCCTTGTCTGCGGTACAACATAAGGTGAAACGGAGTATAGCTTTCAGCTCACGAGACCACTCGCTAGAGTGCCTTCATACAAACGCGCGCTTTTGCTTGAGTGGTGACATCTCAGCCATTTTTACGCCCAATCGTTTTTTTATGCATTTTGAAGTACGCGCAATCCGGTGTCAATCAGCTCGAGCGCGTAGCTTTGGCTAATGCATAGATGCCATTTTAGCGCCCAGGTCACGCAACGAGTGCGCGAGAGCGTCACGCGCTGAACATTCAGTGCAACAATGGATGTCTTCACCCTGAGACAGACAGACATGTAGGCACCCTACCACTCGCCGATGTGCAGCGCCTCCACGGCAGATGGGAGAAGTTCTCCTCTCACGCGCGCTCTTTTGTTTTCGGAACAAATCGGCAGGCCGCACCAACAGGGGGGATCGAGTGGCCGTGCCAGTGGCATCACCTAAATGTGTTTCTTCAACCGTGCCCTAAGCAATTCGCACACGGAGGCACCCCAGCTTGCAATCACTCGTGCTTACTTCACGAGCTCCGAGAGAATGCAAGTTTTCCAAAGGTACCATCGCGTGCACGCAGCACGTGTTTGAGGCTTGTCGGTGTCGGTTGTTTTTGTTTGTCGCTCTAGTGGGACTCGGGCACGATGGAAGAAACACATTTAAGGCTGAACTCAATGGGACGAATATGCTGCGAATAACCGACGAATTTTGACCGGCGGCTTTTGCTCTGCGCGTGGAATCAACACAGTGGCTGCTACGTCGCGCGCAAAACGAGCGTGCCGTCGGGCGGCATTCGCCAGTTATTCGTCACATAATTCGTTCCATGGAGTTCAGCCTTTAGGTGGTGACTCCGGCCGCTCTTCCCGCGGGGAGTGAGCGACCAGATCGTGTTCGGAGCTAGCCTCGAACCAGGAGTAGTTAGTTCCGCGCCGCCGCGAAGGACGCTGCATGCGGTATGAGGTCCCTCCTCGGCGGCCACGGTGTCGGCGGCGTAGCGTGCTCGCCTTTTTCGTGGTGTGGTAGTGGTGTGCGGCCAGTGGCTGGCCTTGTGTTTTGCTTTGGTGCTGTGTCGATCACAGGTGTCACAATCGTGCACGAAGGTGAGCCTTAACCCGAAGAAGAAGGAAGAGAACACAGATTTACGAACTCTGGCGACTTGGTGGCGGCGTGGTGGTGGTGAGGTGCAGCAAGAAGCAGTGAGTGAGGGAATGCGGGACCACCGCTGGGAGAAACAACCGGAGCGGTCGGTTTGGGAGGGACCCCATACTTGGGCGCCATCTATCCCCGTGCGAGTGAAGCGCGCTCGGTACGCCGAACATAATGTGGCCGCCACGTCAGAGAGAGTCATCACCTAAATGTGTTTCTTCCACCGTGGACTCGGGCATTACAGGCATTCGGCAGCTCAGCAGGAGGAACGTACAACTCTGTAATAGCGCGGTATTTCCTGAAGAACACCACCGCTCGCTGAGGGCCGTGCGCTCAGCCTAAAGGCTCGCCGTGTCCTGAGCAGCCACGCTGCCACCAAGCTGCGACCCCAACTGCGCTCGC
The DNA here is from genome assembly GCA_013358835.2 of Ixodes persulcatus. Classification (NCBI taxonomy): domain Eukaryota; kingdom Metazoa; phylum Arthropoda; class Arachnida; order Ixodida; family Ixodidae; genus Ixodes; species Ixodes persulcatus. The sequence goes on along the minus strand of JABSTQ010009888.1, from coordinate 82,047 downwards.
TCGTGCAGCGCAAGCATCGTTCAGGGCAACATGCTCGTGCTGGTGGCTTCGGCTTCGCTCGCGTAAAAAGATTACAGTCTAAAGGAGAGCCCCGGTCTTTCAACGTCCCTGCGCAGCACGCGCGCTCGTGCAGTGCAAGCACTGTAAAGGCCACATGATCCAGGTCACTAAAGTTACTTGATCCTGGCCTATTATCCTGGTCGGTCCCCCCCCCCCCCCCCCCCCCGCCTTCCAACCAATTGTTTTTCTTTTTCTGTAAACAATACGGGGGGGGGGGGGGGAGGGGGGAGGGTGTGAAAAATCTCCACACCCACTCCCCACCACGACCTAGAGTTCTCAATAAAAGAATATTGACTCCACCCAATTTTTTAATCAAAATTGAATAATATAGTGCGCCAAATAAAAGCAAAACTCACGATGGCTTTACAATTCACTGGACGCCATATTTGATGGCGATGTTTAGAGCGCATGCTCAGAACGGGTTCACATTAATTGGCTACTAAGAACCGGCAATCTTGATGATGTGAAATGCACCATCAACATGTAGCTTGTAACTCTTGTAGCTTCCGTGTTTACATGTTGCCGGCGGTTGACGCGATGAAACAGTTGTCCCGGTGACTCGGTCGTAACTGTAGTATCAGCTTGTTACCCAGGTTGCTCTGAACGTAACCGTGTGAAACATGAAATTCTGCATGTATCAACGTTCATCAGAACCGTGGAAAGACAGTAGGCAGTCCTTTCACCGCTTCCTCGAAGAAAGTCAAGCCTCTGGAAGCTCGCTTACGCCAACACATCGCCGCAGCTTCAAAACGTGAAGGATAAAAATCGGGGCAAACCATTTTAAGTCCAATGCTTGCTCCCTGATGTTTCAGCGTTGTGCTTTGAGCTGGCACATGGCACGGTACGACCTGGATTAGACTGCCATATTTGCCCGATAGTGGCGGCCCCAATAGGTCGCTGGAGTCGCGAATACGAGCTGAGGGAGGTGGCGAAAGCTTTGATCGTCTGAGAACGTCTCCGCTTTCCACCTGTTTTCCTCCTCGCCACGCGAAAACGCAGCGCTTCCGATTCGCAGGAGGCGTTCGCCATTAAATTGCAAATGCTCCCCATGGTTTGACAAATTGAGATAAATCTCTTTCAATCTATTTTAGGCTCTCAAGCGCCGAAATGTTTCGGTGGAGCCCACTTAGGACTCCCGTCTGTGACGTGACCACCAGGATTTGCCTCGTCGTGACTTCACGAGTTGTTACCTTGGCTACTTACCATCAGCTGCGAACTACAAGTAAGATGGTGTATGTGAGCTTCTAGTCATCGCGTTCTTGAACCAACACCGTCAAAGTTGGCAGACTGATAATTTTCTTATTTGCGTCGATGAAAGCAAAAGTGAATTCAAATATAGACGCCACAGTCAACGTTTGATCAATCGCGAATGTCGACCACAGCGACGCTTTTGGTCGCGGACGTCACATATAGAGACCCCTCCCTGGTCTAGAATGTAGCTCCCGAAGGAACACCTCCCCCGCTAAAGCAGCCCCGTCGAGGAGTGAGCTCAATGCACACACCTCGACCGGTTCTGGTAGTGACAGCGGGACGTGGGACGGAGGTTGCGTGGGGCGCTGCTACTTGGACGTCTCTTGCATTTCAGCAGCTGGGGCTAGCGCACTTCTTAAATAAAATACGACATTTTTATTCTACCTTAAAAACACATTTGCGCAGCACCTGTACCTTTCAGCTAAACCGTCTAAAATTCGTTTTTTTTTTTTTCATATTTGTACGACAAAAAACAGGTTCGATATCTAACAAAAAAAAATTATTCGTTGTTTATTGTTTTTGGTCTTTTTAAAAGACAATTAGTTTGCACTGAATGGTTGGCGACTAGTAAATAATTCTCGCGGTTTGGTATGCGTGAAATGATTTTAGGAATGAAATATCGTTTAGCAAAGACTTGCTTGGGTTTCTACTCTGTTCTTTCCACAGCTAAGACGTTTTCGTAACATATCATTTTTGACGTGCGAAATTAATTAATTGGGAATTGTACCCCGAAAACTATATTAGATTAATTCAAATACGTTGGAAAGGCCACATTATTTAGGATTCAGTAAGTTCATATGAGCCGGATCTCTCTCGTAAAAACACGCCAACCCCAGCATGCAAAAAAAAAAAAATAAATAAATACAGACGGCGGTTATTGTAATTTGGTTTGCAAATTACAAAACTTAGCTAAATGTCAGCCAGAGATTAAATTTATAAAGGCAACAAATGAACATTAATAATTGAATTAATGGGTGCCTCATAATACGTGTGTCGTCTAGCAGGTTGCTAGACGATTGTATTAGAGATCCTGACCCCGAACGCCGCAAAACAACACTCGAAAAAGGCGACTGTTGCGCCAAAGCTGTGGGCCTAGTTGAAAGGTAAAACAAACCCGATCAAACATTTTTTTTTTTATTGCCCGCCTGTTTCTAAGTTGCAAAGTAATTGAAAACAGTATTTATCTAAACTTTATTGCCCTCTTTCTTTTTTTTGTGATATTTTTGCGATAAAACTTACGTGCAGTGACTGTTTTCTGCTGTTTTAATAAACTGATTACGCCTGAGTTGATTGCGAGCGAAGTTCGGAAGGTCCTTCTATAGCATTTATCCCAACAAATAAGACAGGCTGTGAAAAAGACCCCTAACGTGCGGGTCTGCACACTATCTAAACTGTTATATATATATATATATATATATATATATATATATATATATATATATATATATATATATATATATGTGGTTTCATCTCAAATCGTGCAGGCAAAAAGGGTCAAATTTTTAATTATCGCTGAAAAAAAATATATGTTATGGCGCCGTCTCTAAAAACGCAGTAGCCACAAACCGCAAGTTCGTTGGATTTTTGGTTCTCGACTTGCGAATTTTAAAAGAGGCCGCGGCGGAAAACAGTGTTTTTCACATCCGTCGTGGGTTGGATGTTTCGCTCGATCTTCCGCCGTGGATTTTCAGTCCACATTATATTAACTTGTTTCAAGCACTCTGTGAGCAGAGGTAAATAGCTCTAATACCATAAAATAATTTTAGGCGCTTTGCTTTTTTTCTGTAAAAATGTCAAAAACGCCCCCTCGGTTAATTGTTGAAGACATTTGACAATTAAATACTGGCAATCTATTTGGGTTACGTCGATACTTTTTATGTCTATGGATAGCCCAAAACACGCTCTTTATAGATATTATAAAATCATTCAGCTGTATAAAATTCCATTTGCGGTACGTTTACGTTAATGTTATGCGAAAACCAAAAAGTGCCAATTTTGAAATCGATTTGCTCAAAAACTCCATTTTTAATTTTTTTAAATTTTTTGTTAAAATGTAGATATGATAGTTGTCTACTCGAAAAGCAAGTCGAGAAAGTGTGTATTTTGTTTGTATGTTCTATATTTAAGCATAAATATCGTACAAAAACGTGTTTTTACGGCTCGAAACGGACTTGCGAATTGCGCGTCTTTACAAATTTGGAAATAGTTTTTGCCTTTTTTCAACGTTCCCACATGAAAATGAAATACAGTATTTCCACCCTGTTATATTTATTGATCATTTAAATTTTATTATGGGCGGCAAGTTATATTGGAGGAGCTCAAAAGAGAAAGCAACAATTCTTAACAAACCAGCAGGCGTCGTAAATTTTTAATGTGTAGAAATCGGCAGACGTCGTATTGATTCGGGGCCTTCACTGGCCTATATGAACGTCCCGCCCTTTCGGAACCAGCCGATGACCACGACCTTTCGCGCTCGTTGTGTTAGATCGGACGGCCCGTGACAGTAAAGCGTGGAGCGCACCCTGTGTCACGAGGAGTGAAATGGTACGAATGTGTCGTTGACGCGGCGAACAGTGACGGCCACCCTAGAAGAGTCAGTCAGTCGAAAGCAAAGGAAGTGTTGCATGGGAGGATGAGGACACCACGGCCTTACAATATCGACGGTCAACAACAGTTCTGCCGGCCAAAACAACGCCGCGAGCGCGTTAAAACCGGTGGCGCGGGACAAAAATCCCGCAGACGCACACACGAAGATGGGCCGGTTCCGTTAGGGATGTGGGGAAATTTTGAAACCAGCCATCTGTGCACGCGTGAAACGATACCGCGTATTTGCCCAAGCTTCGAGCGCCCTATCCTTGAAACGGCCGTGCTCTATCTCTCTCCGCGGAGATCCGATAGCACCGAAAGGTTATCTCTTTTGGAAACAGCAAAGCCCGGAGACTAACATTAAAAACGAGCGTGTTGGTAAATATATTTGGGTGGTTTCATTTGAAATCGAACACGCTTGTCGGGGTGGGTCTTTCGATTTCGTTTGAAAAAATATATGTGATTGCCCCATTTCTGGAAAGAACAAAACCGCTTTTCAAAATTAAAAAAAAAAAAAAAATATTTCGCTTCACTAAAAAATATTAAGTGGAGCAGGGTGAAAATCTGTTTTTTACTTTATGATTTTTCTACCCAGTTCTGTGCGCTGATATGAATACGGAAAGCATACAAAACTCACAGTATTTTTCGTGATATTGTATGTTATTTCGAATATTTTTTAGTTCAAAGGAAAATACTTTTGTATTTTTGTTTATTGAGATAAAAAATGCCAAACATCGTCTCTTTGACAATCCGGTGATATCTTCAGAGTCCTTGTAACTCATGAGTTATTATATTTGTCGCTTACCAAATACTATGCGGGTGTAGACCTATACATGGGCTATCGACGGGCATAAGTTTAGTTTATTTTATTTTCACTCAATTTTTTATATAAAATTTGAAACATCATTGAAAATTAAATTATTCGATATTTTGAACCCACTTTTTCGAAAAAGGCCATTTTTTATTTCGTTCAATTTTTTTATTATTGCTGCCGATCATATGAACTTTCAATTGGCTTGATGCGATTTCCCCCTTTTTTTGTTGTATCTTCTCTAGAAGTGATCAAAATCGCTCCAATGTGGCAATCTGGTGACATTTTCAGAGCCTTGCAACTCATGAGTTATTATCTTTGTCGCTTACCAAATACTATGCGGGTGTAGCCCTATACATGGGCTATCGACGGGCATAAGTTTAGTGTATTTTATGTTTACGGAAGGTTTTATATAAAATTTGAAATATCGTCGAAAATGAAATTACCTGATATATTGAACCCACTTTATCAAAAAAGGCCATTTTTTGGTTCGTTCAATTTTTTTTTTTATTATTGCTACCGATTATATGAACTTTGAATTGGCTTGATGCGAAATCCCCCTTTTTTTGTTGTATCTTCTCTAGAAGTGATCGAAATCGCTCCCACGTTCTCAGAACGACCAAACGCAGTTTCCGCAGGTCGGCTTCGCTGCAAAGACTATACTGCTTATTTCTGTGTTCAAATGCAGCGGGTAAATTAATTTTCGATTGAGAACACTCGTGCTTGGCTACATATTGTATTTTCATAATTTTGTAATGATGGCAACTGACATTCCTTAGTCCGATCGTTAGCGGTGCAGCGGATGTACCATTATCCGATGTCTAAAGTCAGGGTACAAAGGGCGAAGAAAACTGAACGAGCTCTTCATGTAGCAAGACCGGGGTCATACATCTCTTTGTCTTATACACGGGTTGTAAGGCCTGAAGCACCTCGCCACAGTACACAATTTTCGTTCGCAGGACGGCTCCTTAATGCGGACGTCAAAGGACTTCGTAAAAAAAAAAAAAAAAAATTAAAACAATGTCAAGAAGCGTTCAGCTTTTCGACTTACCGGAGAAAGAAATCGATATCTTCAGGAAGTACAAAAAAGAAGAATGGGCCTCAGTAGGTGCTCGCACAGGATTACGCTCCTCACATGTGTGGTGCACAGTTCGCGAGCCGGGCCAGGAACCTAAGGTGACATTAGCACGAGCTGTACAGTCTCCGGCAATATGAAAGACACATTCGCCGATGCTGTTTATGCATCGGTGCCAAGTCCGCCTTGGCCGGACGCGCTTTATTTTGAAGGATAAAATAGAACAAACTTTTATTTATTCCCAAACCAAAGCAATGTGTGCCTAGCCAAAGCAAATCTACCGTAGCCACCTAAAATAAAATCGTCAAATCGCTTGTTCATATTCCCGAAGGCTGTACAATCTTTGCATTAAGCTCGGTACGACAAAGTGGAGAAACTAAAAATCGACAGAGACATTAAGTGACTGCTTTCACTGCCTTCTGTGCATTTGGGAATCGTTGCTTCTTGGCATCAGAGATATCAATCAGTCTTGAACAAAACTAGGGGTGTGCGAATATTGAAATTTTCGAATACGAATCGAATACGAATAAGACAAAAAACGGGCTTCGAATATCGAATCGAATATCGAATATGTGTCTTGTAATAAAAAATTGCAAAACAAGAGGTAACAGCAGGTTTTATTTTCTCTTTAAAATAAACCAATGCAACTTCATTTTACTGGGCTGCAGCAGGCTAAAGATGCTTCTAGTAATGCACTCATTACAAATTATCCTGTAGGAAAATTAACTGTTCAAGGTGTTCATAAAGTATAAACGCTCCCTACGCGCCGTGACAACATTTCTGCCAGTAGAAAGACCCTTTATTCGTGAAACCTGCGCAATTCAACAAAGTTTGAAGAAGTTTGACTTATGGACAGAGTTGCCCGGCTGTTAAACGAATATTTCGAATTTTGAGAAACAAAAAATTTAGAAAGTAGTTTATTTTATATTTTATAAAATGGTTACCAATGCTTACATCATATAAAAGCGAAAATATGCGCTTTTAACGCTTTCATTAGTTATTAATGTGAACCAGTGGTGCCAATAAACTAAACAAATATTGCACTTTTCCTCCGCCAAATAAGTCAACTAGTTTTGTTTTGTTTTTTTCGCGCATGCGCACGAAAGTAGAACTTCAAGCGAACCTTTGTCGAACATCACGTTGAAAGTTCGAGAAAGTCAAATATAGTCGAACTCGAACCTGGGCAGGTTCGCGACATCCCTAGTTTTGACTGCGCAGGAGTGGCAGGAGTTGTTGTCGATGGCGATGCAATGATCTGCTCGCACCTATATTTTTCTTTTCTTTTTTTTTTAATTTTCAAACATTTATGTTAGATAATACTCTCGAGATTTATATATCTATATTTCACTCTCGAGGTTCATTATATTGTATCAATTTATAGAACGCGCAATTACATCAGATATTGCTATAAAAGCGCCACACAACAAAGGGCTTGGTGAAAAAGAAACTGAAACTGATCCTGTCTTGCTGCCATCGGACAGATAGAAACAAAGCAGACCGATAACGCACGGCATCATACGCCTTTCTCAATGAAAAAACATATTCATAGGGGAATGCGTGGCAAGCAGATTATTCGTTATTTGCTCGAATATTCATAGTTTGTGTGAATATTCGCCGTTTTTTCCGAATATTCGGCTTTGGCCGAATATTCGGGAACTTCCGAATATGCAATTTTCGAATCGAATACGTTTCGAATAAGTAAAATATTCGATTCGTATTCGAAATTTCGAATATTCGCACACCCCTAAACAAAACCCAAAACTTTTATTTTTAACTGAACACACTCGTTCAACAGAAGGGCCACCGTCTCGGGTTCACCGCTCGCTCGCTTTGGCTCCAGTTTTCGTTCTGTCCGTTTCGACTTACCACGCTGTTGAACTTCTCGGCTGCATCCGACCGCTGCGGTACAAAGTTCAGCTCGCCCCCGCGCTCGATCGTCTCCGCTAAGGCAAGCCGATGCCGTTGCCAAAAAGTTCCAATATTCCGTTGCTCGTGAACAGGACTATTTAAAGCACAACAACATATTGTTTTACAAGTGCATCCTAAATATATTAGCGTTAATTAAGAAAAGTGACTATTTATCGCCAATTGGTGTTTGTGTTCTGTAAAAACATGTCTTCGCTTCATGTAAACTCAGTCCGTTTTCCTCACTTTTTTTCTGCAAACTGCTTTTCCTTCTTAAAGAGGGGCATGTGATATTACATATTTTTGATATACACGCTGACAATAAAGAACAGGCAATTACATGGTTATTTGATCGCACGCGACAAGACACGTCATGGATTGGCGCCCGCGCCGGATGCTTTCTGGGTGTAACGGAGAAGGGCCGGGCGGGCTGTACGTGCCTTACAAGCTGTGTATAGCACAAACAGATATATGACCCCGGTCTGACTACATGAAGAGCTCGTTCCGTTTTCTCCGCCCTTTGTGCCCTGGCTTTAGACATCGGATAATGAAACATCCGCTGCACACCTAGCTATCAGACTAAGGAATGTCAGTTTCCATCATTAAAAAATTAAAAAAAATACAATTTGTAGCCAAGCACGAGTGTTCTCAATCAAAATGAATTTACCCGCTGCACTTGAACACACAAATAAGTAGTATAGTCTTTGCCGCGAAGCCGACCTGCGGAAACTGCGTTTGGCCGTTCTGAGAACGTGGGAGCGATTTCGATCACTTCTAGAGAAGATACAACAAAAAAGGGGCAAATCGCATCAAGCCAGTTGAAAAACATAAAACAATTGAACGAAATAAAAAATGGCCTTTTTCGATAAAGTGGGTTCAAAATAACGGTTAATTTCATTTTCGACGATATTTCAAATTTTATATAAAAAATTCCGTGAAAATAAAATAAACTAAACTTATGTCCATCGATATTCCATGTATAGGGCTACACCCGCATAGTATTTGGTAAGCGACAAATATAATAACTCATGAGTTACAAGGCTCTGAAGTTGTCACCGCATTGTCACGTGGGAGCGATTTCGATCACTTCTAGAGAAGATACAACAAAAAAAAAAGGGGGATTTCGCATCAAGCCAATTCAAAGTTCATATAATCGGCAGCAATAATAAAACAATTGAACGAAATAAAAAAAATGGCCTTTTTCGATAAAGTGGGTTCAAAATAACGGTTAATTTCATTTTCGACGATATTTCAAATTTTATATAAAAAATTCCGTGAAAATAAAATAAACTAAACTTATGTCCATCGATATTCCATGTATAGGGCTACACCCGCATAGTATTTGGTAAGCGACAAATATAATAACTCATGAGTTACAAGGCTCTGAAGTTGTCACCGCATTGTCACGTGGGAGCGATTTCGATCACTTCTAGAGAAGATACAACAAAAAAAGGGGGATTTCGCATCAAGCCAATTCAAAGTTCATATAATCGGCAGCAATAATAAAACAATTGAACGAAATAAAAAAAAATGGCCTTTTTCGATAAAGTGGGTTCAAAATAACGGTTAATTTCATTTTCGACGATATTTCAAATTTTATATAAAAAATTCCATGAGAATAAAATAAACTAAACTTATTTCCATCGATATTCCATCTATAGGGCTACACCCGCATAGTATTTGGTAAGCGACAAATATAATACCTCATGAGTTACAAGGCTCTGAAGTTGTCACCGCATTGTCACGTGGGAGCGATTTCGATCACTTCTAGAGAAGATACAACAAAAAAGGGGAAAATCGCATCAAGCCAATTGAAAGCCCATATGATCGGCAGCAATAATAAAAAAATTGAACGAAATAAAAAATGGCCTTTTTCGATAAAGTGGGTTCAAAGTATCGGTTAATTTCATTTTCGACGATATTTCAAATTTTATATAAAAAATGCAGTGAAAATAAAATAAACTAAACTTATGCCCGTCGATAGCCCATGTATAGGGTTACACCCGCATAGTATTTGGTAAGCAACGAATATAATAACTCATGAGTTACAAGGCTCTGAAGATGTCACCGGATTGTCAAAGAGACGATGTTTGGCATTTTTTATCTCAATAAACAAAAATACAAAAGTATTTTCCTTTAAACTACAAAATAGTCGAAATAACATACAAGAGCACAAAAAAGTACTGTGAGTTTCGTATGCTTCCCGTATTCATACCAGCGTACAGAACTGGGTAGAAAAATCCCGGAGTAAAAAACAGATTTTCACCCTGCTCCACTCAATACTTTTTTGTGAAGCGAAATATTTTTTTAAAAAATTTTGAAAAGCGGTTTTGTTCTTTCCAGAAATAGGGCAATTACATATATTTTTTCAAAAGAAATCGAAAGACCAACCCCGACAAGCGTGTTCGATTTCAAATGAAACCACCCATTTGTGTTTATTCTGCCTGGAGACTAGTTGGGTCGAAGTCAGCCTCCTTGTCAACTATAACCGTTTGTGAAGAGTGGTCTTCTCCCGAGATGAAAAGTTAGCACCGGCTGATGTGTTCTTTTGAAAAAGGGAAGGGGAAAGAGAAAGTTTGAGTAACTGCAGTAACTACTTCGAAAGCTTCTCTTCCGAAATGAAGCTCGAGGCATGTTACGTCTCGGTTACCTTCTCGCGCATCGCTGCTCGAATCTATTTTTCACTTTGTTCCGCACGGCCACTGTTCCGCACAGCCGTCGTGGCTGTGCGGAACAGAGTGAAGAATAGATTCGAGCATCATCTGGACGCCCGGCGCCGTGATCCTGCAGGCTTCAGTGTCGTGGGACTGGACTCAGCGTCGGTCAGTTAAGACTTTTTTTTATTATTTCGTGCGTGTTTTGTTGTTCCACTGAACTTTGTTTCTCGGTTGCGGTTCTGCTGAAGGTTTTTTTTTTTTTTAATGTTTTCTTACTAACTGTTTGTTAGCATTGTTTAGTTGTTGGGTTTATTTCGTCATGGCGTAGCGGCCTCACGGTGCTGTAGAGAGCGTCTTCGCACGCATTTGGTTGCGTCCCGTTTAGGGAATGCCCGGAGGAGTTGGTTTTTGTTCTTGCCGTGTGCGGCTGAGTTTTTCCGTCTTGATTAAATTTTTAATTTTTTTTTTTACCTTTACGTGTCGTCGACGTTTTTGTCTGACTCTCCATCAGGCGTGGACCTATCACCTTGGCACCACTCAAACCTAAATCTTTTATCTTTTTAACGCTATTTTCGTTAAGATCGGAGTTGGGTAATATTATTCTTAATTATTTATTGTTATTCCCTACCCCTCTCCGTGACAATCTCTCGTTGTGTTTCGGACCGTTTCTGTGTCTTCAATTTTGTGTATTACGGAAGTCAAAGGCAATTCCCTGGTGATCTGTGCGATGTGCGGTGAACAAACCCTAGCGTTTAGTTTCGGATAGAATTGTATATAATATATCGATGATGTGGTGACTTTCTATGTCTTAGTAACATGACAGCTAATAGTTAGTCGTGCTAGTTTACAGTGAAAGTTTTATAAATCGAAACAATACAACGTCTGTGCCTCTTCGATATTGAAGGTCTACTTGGCCTACTGATTTGATTAGATATGTTTCTCGTGGTTTCCCGCTCTTATAAAAACATAAATAACTATTCAATACCACAAAATGCGTTTATAATAGATTACAAAACGCAGACAAAAATTCAAGAAAACTTTTTCACAATTCATAAAAACGCACGGGTCGCTATGCCTGACTTAGGTCTTGCAAAACGAAGACGTCTTTTTCTGATATTGAGACTTAAATATAGAACATAAAAACAAAATACATTTTTCTCGACTCGCTTTTTGAGTAGACAACTATCATATCTACATTTTAACGAAAAATAAAAAAAAATTAAAAATAGGTTTTTTTGAGAAAATCGATTTCAAAATTGGCACTTTTTGGTTTTCGCATAACATTAACGTAAACGTACCGCAAATGGAATTTTATACAGCATGAATGATTTTATAATATCTATAAAGCGCGTGTTTCAGGCTCTCCATAGACATAAAAAGTATTGATTTAACCCAAGTAGATCGCCAGTATTTAATTGTCAAAGTTCGTCAACAATTAACCGAGGGGGCGTTTTTGACACTTTTACAGAAAAAAAAAGTAAAACGCCTAAAATTATTTTATGGTATTGGAGCCGTTTACCTGTGCTCCCAGAGTGCTTGAAAAAATTAATATAATGTGGACTGAAAATCCACGGCGGGAGATCGAGCGAAACATCCAACCCACGACGGATCTGAAAAACACTGTTTTCCGCCGCGGCCTCTTTTAAAATTCGTAAGTCGAGAACCAAAAATCCGACGAACTTGCGGTTTGTGGCTTCTGCGGTTATAGAGACGACGCCATAACATATATTTTTTTCAGCGAAATTAAAAATTTGACCTTTTTTGCCTGCACGATTTGAGATGAAAACACCCATAATATATATATATATATTACTAATCAAACGGGCTAGTAAATACGGGATAACACACAAAGTCACACCGTCGTAACAGTTCTATATAGTTTAAAACATAATTTTGTCAGACGCACATATTATGTATAATGACTGTGCCGGGTGCATCGTTCGAGCTTAGTTGTCTCCAAAATATTAGGGAAGAGTTGTACGAAGTGGTAGATCTTTATGGGCCCGAAGTTTTCACAGTCATCTTCAGGTTCAAAGGACGTACAGCCTTTCAGCAAGCTTCAACGCTTTTCATCTGTGACCTCTGCCGAATCGATCGGTAAAGCGGAAGACCATATATGTGTTCTTAATGAGCGGATTTGAACGTGGCCGATGTCATTATAAATTGACAAAGGCTTATTGCGGAAAATATTGTGCACCAACAAATAAAGTATAAATGGTAGATTAAACTTCCGCTAGCAGGGCTTTTATCCTGTTTCACTGGTAGTCTATCGCAGGATATCTTGAATTTCAGATCACAGCTCGCCAGACTTGTCTTCGTGGCTATACACAGTCGTTAAATCCACACTAGTGAGCTCTGTCCACCAAGTAAGCAGTAAAATGACGTCATGTGTCCGTACACTACGAATTACAATTAGGAACTACATGAAAAACAGTCCTATATACTTCTTTATTTCAGCTTTTCCACGCAATTTGCCGGGTTGCCAGATTTGCACGCGCTTGGAGTGATATATCACATGTATATTCCTTTCGGCCACAATTAAACTGATACCTCAGTATTCTTCTTTTTTTTCAACGTTTTTTGAAAAATTGACTCGTTTGGAATGAACAAAACAAAAATTGGGGCGTGTGTATGTTTATGCAGCCTAGAGCTTAGGCTGCCTCAACGGGCGACTTGTCTCCCAGCTGTAGATTGTGTTTGGAGCCAGACATTCATGGTCACTGTGTTTTATTATAAAGGCAAGGTTTTATTGCCAACCATATCTTGATAAACATTTGAAGAACTAACCGAAATGCTGCTATGACCTATGCGATGCTACTCGATTGCTGCAGGATGCCTTTTGGTCAGTTGGATTAAGCTGAATTTTGTTTGCAGGGTTCTATTTTTGTATGAAATAGCTGTGATGTGATTGCTGTGCCCATGGGCGTACCAACCGGACGGGCAAGGAAGGCGCTCGCCCTCGCCCCCCCCCCCCCCCCCAGTCCTCAGAGAAGGGGGGGGGGGGGGAGGGCAAGGCATGTGTTTTGCACCCCCGAAACAGCCGCCACTGGGCAGGACAAATACTGGCCGGTGGCGCTCAAGGGATACCAAGGGCACCGCCCCCCGGCCCTTAGGATTGAGGGGGGGTTCGGTTTGTTTCCCCCATTCAAAAACGAGTTGGTACGCCACTGGCCAGCGGCAATTGCGCTCAACTGCGCCTAAGTGCTTAGCCTGCTACATCCTTTCGCCGAAATGAAAGAAATCTACACCAATATTGTGCGAAAACTTAATTTTACCTTATTAATACTGAAAATATAATACCTCAGGTCCCGATACACGGCCCAAGCGTTACGGTAGGCTGGTAGATATCTTCAGGAATTTCGATCATTCAAATGACGTACTTTTCGGTTTCATTTCTGTATCAAACACAGAGCTCGGAAGTTCCGCAAGACGTATTTCCCATGCTCGTGATCTGTTCGGGAGGGTACAATACACCAGGTGCGTTTCTCATTGCGCAAATTTGTTATACTGCAGGGAAGCGACAACCGCGGAGTATGTGTCGCGATTATTTTGCTTCTCCGCAGCGCAACCGTGTACTAAGGGAAAAGCATTCCTCCAGAGCAGGACGGATACACACACAAGCGTCGACTTTATATAAAAAAAGGGGAAACTGGAGAGTTCCAATGTAACAACTCTGCCTTGAAGTAGAAATTTATTTTTAGAACTGCGTCTAGTGTACTCTATAGTAAACGATCTGACGGTATGATTTTTTTCTTTACAGCGGAGCTGTTAAAGGGATACTTCAACGAAATTTGAAATATACCCGTCGTGTTCAAAATTAGGGTGAATATGATCCACAATATCCGTAAATGACAATCACATGTTTGTATTCTGAGCCTGTATTTTTCGTTATAAACGGCCCACTGTGGCAATCGCTCGGAGAAGGCCCAGCGGAGACCACGTGACATCCAACGCAATCGTGCCGTAGGTCGTCTCGGGACGAGCAAAGCTACGGCGAGGCTGACGTCGAGAGGATGGCCTAGTCGTTCCAGCCACCGAAGCGGCTGCTTTTGTACGAATTTTGAGTGACGGGTTAATCTTCTATAATCTTGTAGGGGGACAATAGTGACTTCTGCGACACACAAAAGGCATTCTCGGGAAGAGGGGAGTTCCTCCTTCCCCTCTTTTCTCGTCGTGGCCGGAGGCGAGACAGTTACCGTCACTAGCTGTCAAGGTTCCTAGACGGGCATTACAAACGAGGCCTTTGCGACATCCACCGGGTGCTCTTTGCTAATCGTTTAATTCGTTTTAAAATTCATTTTGGTGACTTTACTCCTTTGAACACATATAGACCAAAAAATGAGCGCCGAAATTTCGTTGTAGTATCCCTTTAAGGGCTAGTTTCCCCAGTATCGAGTTCGTCAGCAAACAAATGATGACACCAAACTCTGGACAGCTACCGCCATCTATGAGCGACGGCGGCAACCAGACAATCGGCTTGCCGGTTGTCTGGTTGCGTCGTTGTTTATAGATGGCGGTAGCTGTCCCGCCTTTCCACTCTGGCTTGTCGACTTGCAGCCGGCCATTACTTCATTCCCCCCATAGTACAGCTTCGCTTGTCTTCCTTTCTCACCAAAGTGGAAAGGCTGAAAGTTTTTTGTTTTCTTTCGAATTCAATTTGAAAGAATATTTGACTATTATGAAATTTATATGGATTTCTTTATAGGTTGATATTTTATGCTAACTCTCCTGTTTGGTTATCTCCTTTATATCTGTCCCATCTGTTCGATGACACTGTGAATAGAGTAAACTTGAAACTAAATTCGATGGAGCAGTGAATGGAAGCTTGGGAATAACCTTAACGAGTTGGAGTGGATTTTCAGAGGGAATATTTATTGTTTACTCACCGATTTTAGTTATCATAGAGTTCTACACATAAAATGTAATTAATGTCTATAATCAAATAACAAAATATTTTCCTGAATTAACAATTGCATTTTTATCACCATATCTTGAACTTGAACGAAACATCAATTTAGTTGTTCAAACATTATTGTATTCTAACATTATTCTAGTGGAATGTACTATTTGGATTACCTTTGATTTCACACCGAAAATAATCATTCACAGCTGTCCCTGATCAGTCAGCATTATACCGTTTCTGGCTACAACTGAACAGCTGGGGAATCAAACCTGCCATATGAAACTGATGATAAGAAAAGGTGGCACGGAGGTGGGAAAGCAAGGTAGTCATTGTCTTCTAACTGGACAGGTCAACAAAGGATTCTTAACATAATATTTGCGGTGGTATGAATGAAAATGAAGAGCATGCTTATTCTCCAAATGGTATTTTTGATACTCCAAAGTAGGACTTTTGACCGCATCAAAAGGTGCTCCAAAATTACTCAGACCAATCGCATCACTGAAACTCTTGTATTCGGGAGGGAAAAGTGAATATGGTAATCCGCATTAATGGCGTCTTGCAGATTCTACCTGGGATATTTAAGTAAAATACTCTAAAATATGGGCAGTCGCCTTAATTCGTCTGATACCAAAGCAATGGTTCTCGCTTGTCATATGCAGCGTCAAATGAAAATGACACTGACAATGTTGGGTGAATTGGTGCTGTGCGCTACCACATACATTCTGAAACTCACCTTCAAATGTTTTCGTTTTGCTAATGTATCAGTGAAGTGCTGTAAAAATGTTAAAATGAAATGTCGATTTTCACATGTAGATATTAAAATGATTACCGATATTTGACTGAAACTAATACAAAGCACTAAAGATAATTGAAAACGTCTTTGCTTTGTCTTTTTCTAAAAGTGCTGATAGCTTCCAGGTATATGTTCGTGCGACTTCTATGCAGAGCCTAATTATCGCCTGATTTGCCTATAGAAAACTGTCGCTTGTCATGTTGAAGTCGAGAAGTAATCAAATCTTCTGGTATATTTGTGATGCTAGTTCGGCATAGGAAAACTAGGTAAGTCTTACAGAAATATTTGTTTATGTTAGCATCACCTTATGGAAGATTCAATTTATGTAGGAATTCAATACAGTGATCGACTGGATATTTTTTAAGTAAAAAAAATGCAAAAAAGTAGTCGAGTTAAAAAAAGGTGGCCCCCTAATTTTCTCAACCCGAGCCCTCGTAACTCTTAATCCGGCCCTGTGCGTCAGGAACACAAATTAACGAAAGTATGCAAATTCCACTATACTGGGAACAGCAAAATAGTGCTGAAACAAGAACGCATCAAACAATGACATACTTGAAAGAGAAGTATACTGCTTGACCTTCCCCCTTTACGTTCAATGGGCATGCAAAAAGTGGCCGTTATCAACATTATAAAAAAAAAAAAATGTCCTCAGTCTTTTATGTCCAGGGTGTCCCCCTAAAATTCTTTTTGTGGGACACAATGTACATAATTTTCTTAAAATTATTATTATTATTATTATTGTCATTATTATTTTGAATAAACTATACACATCGTTGAACGCTCATTCTCTTCCCATATAAAGTGCTAAGGGTCCGAACCGGATACCAATACTTCAGAACAACGATCGTTATCTAACGAAAAAAGTTATGTGATGTTCTAAATATTTTTTATGGAAAAATGGCGGCTGACGGAGCCTTCGAAATATGAAGCTGAATGACGCCAGCTACCAAGAACGGGCCCCATTTTCCCATTGTAATTCTTAAATGATCATTTATAAATTTTGAAGAAGAGAACGGTTAGTCCCGAAAGTCCGGAATCTGGTTCGACCGCTAGCGCAACAGTTGGGCGGAGAATGAGCGCTCGGCGGAGCGTCGTTTACTTCTGCAATAAAAAAAAAAAAAAAAAAAAAAAACGAAAAAGACATTGTATTTTTTTGTTATTTTTGTTGGTTTGGTTTGGGGGGGGGGGGGGGGGGGGCATGTTTTACTAGGATGCAGAATATTCAAAGCGCCAAGGACAGCGATCTACGGTAGAAAGGCGAATTACGGGGTTGAAAATATTTTTTTATAAATTTATACCCAAACGCTCAGCAGTCTGCGATGTGACCTTACATGAGCACGTGAAACGGCATGCTGCATAAGCGTCACGCGACTCACGTCCCAGACTGCAGTTTTAGGCCGGAACATATTTTCTGCCCCGTCATTCTCCAAACTGCCTCCGTAGCTCGCACGCTTTTTTTTTTTTAATCACGGGCATTTTGAAGCATCAGTGTGTCCACGTTATTATTTCTACGTGTAGTTTTACTTATTTAATTAGTAACTCCGCAGCAAGCTTTCTTCTTTTTTTTTAGCCCAACGAAATTAATTTATTTAGGGAAGTCTGAATATGATAACGGTGCTCATTCATGTATTTCTTATCGTTAATATTATTAACTGGGTACGTAATGAAAGGCTCCGGCTTAATCAGCCGTACGCTTTGCGCGTACAACAGTTGGAAAACACAATGAAGAAAAAAGACTAAAAGGCAAATAATCAGATCCATCAATGTTATTTTTTTTAATAATTGGGATAACGTATAATATCAAGCGACGTTTCTAGCGTGAAATATTTTCAGTTTTTTTTAATGTGTGTATTAGAGCATCCCTGCTGTACAGCCTTTGTCAGTTCTAGAAAATGTCTCTTTCGAGCCGAAGCGCGGCAAAGCCCCTATGACGAAGACGAGCTAGCTCAATTGAAATGAAGGTTTGTTGTCATTTTTCTCTTAAGGAGGTCATATGTTACTCAATGGCTTGCCAAGGCACGTTAGTTCAAGTCACTGTAAACGGTGAAGGAGAGTCTAAAGAAAATGAAAGCGATGTTTTTCTAGATATTGTCGAGCAAATTCGCCATATTTAGAGAAACGAGCTGCGTTTTTGCATTAATAACAGAACTACATTCACGGATAAGCATATTTTATATATATATATATATATATTCGAAAAATGAATTTCAAGACGACTTATTTGATATATTTTGGGTCTTTTTATATAAAAGTAGTTAGTTGGTAAATAATTTGAGAATGTGTCTCCAAAACAAGTTTATTTGTCGTGTTTCATAAAGTTTGTTTGCATCGAAATTCGTTTATTGTGATCTTTAATATTCTGTGCACATGATGTAAACCAGGGGTGGCCAGGCTGACCCGGCCTAAGAGCCGCAAACAAAACCACGTAACTTCCAAGAGCCGCAGGGGGGGAGGAGGGGGGGAAACGTTTGCCCAGAACAATAAACGATAATCTATCCAAGTCAAAAGCAGTCCATCCGTACTTATACGGCACAAGACTACCAAACCGTAACCTGTCTTTCGATTTAAAACGCGTTCCATTTCTCTTTTTAGGGAAGTGCTCGTGTGACCGGGAGGGAGGGCGGGGAGTGTGTGTGTGTGTGTGTGGCGGGGGGAGGGGGGGAGGGGAGCCGCGAGCCGCACTTTAACACGCGGAGAGCCGCATGCGGCTCGCGAGCCGCAGCTTGGCCACCCCTGATGTAAACCTTTCATAAAACAAGTAGAAACATAAATTACTAGTGCATCCTTCGGTGTGAAATCGACGGCGGTACAAAGTGCCATAGCGAAACCTTGGCAATCTCCACGCCTCGAGTTTCGAAATTTTGTATATTCTCGGAAGAAAATTAGCTACGGCGTTCGTGTATAGCTGAAGGCTCCTCCCAATAAAATGGCTTTAATATAGCATTTGTTTTTACATAAATAGTTAGAAACATATGACGGGACCATCATTGCAAGATCTGACGTGGAAGCTACCAACTGAATTTTCTTACTTATAGGGAGCGGCCCGTGTGGAAAAACCTCCCCTTACTCCGCAGTTAAACTGCTCATTTATAATACAACAGACACGGTGTCCGCTGGAGACATGGCGCGAGGATTATCTGCTGATAGGCTTCAGGCATACTCGGAGCATTTTCATGCACATGTTTGCTTCGAACATGTCTGCAGAGAGATTCACCAATGTGACCGCCATGTAAGGAAGAAACACTTTTCAGACAGTTTCTACAGACTGTCCGTTGTATGATGTATTAGCAAACTTTATGGAGGGGGGGGGGGGGAACAAAAAAAACTAAAAAAACAACTCGAAGATGCATTATCGGAATAGAATTTATGCAAGCTCCCTGTGGCTTCGCTTCTGCCTCTCGTCGAAATCAGAGAGTAGCCGATGCACTAACGGTAAGAACCTGGGCAGCTCATGAAGGAACTAAATCCGGGCCTGGTTCCGCCCGACGGACGAGCGAACAGCAGTTTTTGCCGACAAAACACTAGGAAACTGTTTGAATCGGAACAATCTACATTGTTTCCTGCAGCAAGGTAGAGGTTCACCGACAGGGCGTATAGTATTTGGGTATACTGAAGGAGGCAAGTGTCGTGCTGCCTTGAAGAATACAAGTCCCGCCTAATTGTTCTGAATCTGTGTAGTCACATATGTACAGTGCTCATCAAACTTACCCGCGACACGCGAGCTTTGAATTATCCCATGGGAGCGCTATCCGGCATCCGAAGAACTGCTTGTCGGTTCGGCGGATGGGAGGGGCTTACGGCCCGCTAGGTTTAGCGGATTCAGCGGGTCCCGCTCCCGCCATGATGTGCCTCCCGGCAAGTGGGTCCCCATTGACGTGTAGGTTTTGCCGTTCGCGCTTTTGTTGGCGTAAGGAGAAAGTCGGAAAACAAGCATTTTGTGATTCGGTGCTTTATTTATGTAAGAATTAGCAAAGAAACCGCCCATTTACGAATGGCACGCATTTATAAATGGGGAATTGCTCAAAAACGCCAATACAGCGCAGCGGCCTAATGCGCATTTTTCAGTGGGTAAGTTCGATTGTTTGGATCGCTCCCCGACTGTTTACCACATCACAAGGTTTGTGCACCGTTGTGCGGAATATGGCGGATCGATCGTGATTTTCCGCCGTGCTTCTTCACCCGCCGGTCTTTTGGGGGGTTTCTTTTCTGACATTGTTTGGTTTGTTGTAAAAAAAAAAAAAAACAGCGTCGGCATCGCGTTGTGCCTGAGCTTTTTGCGATCGCGACAACCGCTTTCGAATTCACTGTCTGCGAAGTGCACTTAAAAAAAAAAAAAAAGGCATGATAAGTAAGTATTTATTACGCGTATTAAAAAAAAACATCAAAATAAAGGTATCGCTAGTAGCGAATCAAAAGCGCTTGCGAGACGGCGCAGCGGAGCTGCGAGGCCGCTTCTAAAAGCTCGAGCGTAGAGAAAGCTACGAGAGCGAGCGGCATGCTTTGAACGTGGCGACGGAGCGCGTGCACTCATACACTGCACGCGCCGTTCAGCGCGACGTGCACGCGCTTGCAGCTATCGGCTCCGCTCGCACTTATACTGAAATAAAGTATTGGCGACGTGCGCGACCGAAAGCGTCGCTGTGGTCGGCCTTCCACGATTGGCCGAACGCTGACTATGACGTCAGAAAAGGATTTATCATCGACGGAAATAAGAGGAATGAAAGAACTTTAATTTTGACGGTGTTGGCAGTGTTCCTTTGAGAGCGCAATGATTTCAAGCTTCCACCATGCTATTTACAAACACCATCGAACTTGTTGTTTGCAAGGTAATGACGTCACAAGGGGGAACCATAGGAGGGCGCCACCAAAACATCTCGCCGCTAATACACAGTTCAAAGTTCGCAAGCTAGGCCGCTCGCAAGTATCAGGACTCGCGCGGCAGGGAACGGCTTCGTAATCAACGGACACTCTCACCTGACGCTGCCGAGTCAAGTCGCTACACACTTTCAGTCAAAATGAAACGCGTTTAACTCACAAAATAAGTTAATTATAAAATTACCTCGCACAATCGAAAACTCGAAGTCGGCTTCCACTTAGCCCTCTTCGTTTTGGCCTCCCGGATCTTGTGCCTTGCGCAGTTTTCGTTTCCTTCCGGGAACCGGTACACCCTGGACCCTTTTTTCGCGCTGTTCGAGCACCCAACGGCACTACAGCACCCCATTATGTTTTCTTCTAACGTCTCGCAAAGCGCAGAACGATCATTTTCACCGTCGTCTCTCCACGCTAGTGAGCCGGCTGCCGGCTCAAGACGGCAAGGCACATCATGGCGGACAACGAAACTTGGAGCACGATGCGCACAGTTGCCAGACTGTTTGATCAGTGCTGCCAGACTGGCGGCTGGATCAAAAGACCGCCGAACTCTCCCAGTATAAAAGGCTCTGCTTGTCGCGTGTCGTTATATCTCTCAATGGCACGAGATGGGCCGCTCGTTCAAGGCCGAAATCGCACGCTCGACCGGGGACAACACAGCAGGGTTGCCCGTGTGCTAATCTACGCTTTTCGCCTCATTTGGGGGAAACATCACCCGCCTACTGATTGAATCATCCAATCACTGACTGTTTCGACAGTCACAGCAATGCATCTTCGTGCGAAAAGGCGGCGGTAAGTCTTGGCCCTTGGGTCACCGACAGGATATAGCGCTCTCATGAGGTAAGACATCGTTCGCGAACTCCGGATAAGTTTGGTGACCACTGTACACCATCTCAAAAAGAAAACAGCCGAACACAATAGAATAGAAACAACATTGTATATTTTTTTTTATTTGCTGCAAGTTGGCGCGAACCGCAATGATTCATAAGATCCGAGGGCAACGCTCATCAAAACTGGGGTCGCCGCTCGCTTCGCTAAGTCGCAAAAATGCCGTCACGCGCGTCCTCGGAAATCTCAACAAATGGCGATTCTGTGTGCTCGCGAAAATGCTCCAGAGCGATTCAACAAACCACTTCGTTTTCGGCTTTTATCCGTGCGTTTTTTCGATTTTCTTATTTCCGTGTGGTCAGACGTGCACCTTCTTGAGTATGCGTGACGTCGTCTCTCTTCAACTAGTTCAGCTGCACAACTACGTCGGTCGACGTCGCCGAAGGGTGTACCCGGGCTGCACACTGGATTCGCCGGAGCACCGTAGAAGGCGAAATTGCTCTGCGGGAATGTTCCTTCTCGTCGGCTGTCCCGGAACTCGCGTGTCGTCGTCCTTCCAAGCACCCACGCGCACAGAGAGCTCTTTTGTCCGCGAACCGCCGTTGCTACCCGGCTGGCTCCAAAGTCCTAAGCCGGTGTCACACTGCTATAATACATCATGCAAAAGACAGACTGCGGGCACTGTCTCAGGCAGGTTTCTCCCTTTTACGATGATCCTGACAGATGGTCATACAAGAAATCTCTGCAGACATAGTTTATGTACGAAGCAAGCAAGCTTCGAAGATGCTCCAGGCGTGACCGCTAACACCGTGCCTCTTGTACGCTGTGTGAGCAGTGTGACATCAGCTTTAGAAAGAACGTGAGCCAGCGGATCCCGAGCGGCCAGAGCGCTTGTCGGTGTCTTGACTCTCCTGCACCTTGGGTTTTCGCGTCGTGAACATCTCCGAGTTGAGGTGGAAGAAGTTTGGCGAGTCGTCGCAGTTCACGTTGTACCACCAGTCGCAGGTGAAGAGCTCCTGTTTGAAGATGGTTCCGTTGGGGCACAGGAAGCTCTTCTCGCGGTTATTGTTGTCGCACGAGTGGAACACCTGAGGGAGAGGAGAGCGCAGAGTCGGCAACTGATCGGTTTATGATTTTGAATGAGAGTATATGGCGCTAGCGTAATACTGTTACCGGTACCGCCGTGTCGGAACACATATCACCGTCGCTACTTTCTTTGCGATAGATTCCCTCCCAGTTCTGGCATGGCGGTAACGACTTTAACGATAATGAATAATAAATCTTTATTTCCATCAATTATAATAATAACCCCCCCCCCCCCCAAAAAAAAAAAAAAAAAAAAAACTGCCATGTGCAGCTTGACTGGTCCTCGGGTCCCTCAATGGTCCGCTGCAAGCGCGTAGGAAGTATAGAAAACAAAAAGAGGTAATACGCACACACAGAAAGCAACAATCGAAACCCCGTGACTAGGCATTTTAACCTATTAAAAAAATTGAAATCACGCGCAAGACTACAAGCGAGAATTTTTACATGTTATACAGTCAAAATTCAAAATATTAATATAAAAACTATTTAACAAATGCGTGAGTGCAAATTTAAGCATTTGAAATTATAGTTTGTTCGCTTAGTGACCACCCTCCACTTTTCCGCGCGGAGAGTGGGATATATGCTGGTGAATTTTCCTCCAAAGACGCAAGGTTTTCTAAAAGAACATGAGCCCCTTATTTTTCCTTCTTAAAACTGGCGCATAGTCTATAACTTGTAAATAGTAATTATCTTAAAGTTCCTAAATATTTCAGCAGTGTGAGTGTCATAAGGAACATTACATACGCTCTTAATACTGTAAACGACTTAATTTTCGCGAGGACCTAATTTTCGCGAATTTCGCGAATCGCCTACAATTCGCGAAAAATACGTCCCGCGAACAATTCGGGCAATATGTGAACGCTAAGGAAGCTACACTCGATTCGCGAAAATTAGAACCCGCGAATAATTTCAGATTTTCAGCTTTGGCCCGATTCGCGAAAATTGGAGCCCACGAACGTTAAGTCGTTTACAGTATATATTTTTGTAACAAAAACAGTCTTTCAATATTGGTCAGAGTTGATGAACCCCAGACTAGATGGCAGTATGTTAAGTGGGAGTAAAATAGAGAGTTGTAAATTACCAATTTAATATTCATGGGCAACGAAGAACGGTAGCGATTTAGGATCTCTATCACTCAGGATAGCTTTGGAATAGGATAATTTATATGACAATCCCAGGACATGTTCTCATTGACAAAATACGCTCATAATTTTGAAGGAACTGTCTATTTCGATGGGACAGGAATTTAAGCAGTGATTTAGATAGTACAACAGATTTGTTTTTTGGACGAAAAATGACTGATTTTGTTTAACTAATGTTTATTTTTAAAGAGTTAATATCGCACCAGAATTTTATCTTAAATAAAGTCAGGTTAGCCATATCTATTAAATCATTACTTGTTTAGGAAGAACAAAAATATGCTTGTATCATCTGCGTAGCTGGCAAATTTCGCTTCCTTATTAACGTTAACGCTATGCTAAAGCGTTATAGTAACATGAACCTACGAAACAACTGAGATCTGGCTACATATGAAGTGATGAGTTTGGCGCAAATGGTAAGAGAGGGACGGTAACGGGTTATTAAACGACAAACGATTTTGGCGCAAATGGTCGGTAACAGGTTATTAAACGACAAACGATATTCGTTTTAGTAAGGCTGTACATCTAGACCATACTACAAACGGTGAATTGCACCTAATTAAGCCTGTTTCTGTCGTTCACCTTTTCGTCTTCTATAAGACAAGCGTGAAATCCCAACTAAACAAATACCCCTGTCAGACGGGAAAGTAATACCCGTGCCACACGGGCAACTCGAGTGCCATTTACAACGAATGACTTTTGTGTGATCGGCGAATCAGCTCGCAATCTGTCGCGAGTGGAATGCGCTACGCCAGGAGTGTCGCGTGCTGATTGGCCGTCCGCTCAAATGTCATTCGTTGTAAATGGCATTCGAGTTGCCCGTGTGGCACGGGTATAAATGTCATTTTGATCGAATGTCATTCATCGCTCGGCGAATCAGCTCGTGAGCCTGGTTCTGCTATCTATGTTCGATATACGTCTACTACGTGCCTCACATGTATGCGACCCGGCATTTCCAACAATCTCGCCTGACAGGTTGGAAGACGTCTCGGTTAAAACATTTTTGTTGTTGTCGTTTTCCTTTTCTTTTTTTAGTTGCACTCACCTGACAACCGGCTTCAACATCGGCGTACATTCCTGGATAGGCTTGCTCGCCGCACTTGAAGTTCGTGAAGGGAACCTCGCTGTAGGTGGGATAATCAGAGCCAGCCAGTCCGGGAAGCTTGGACCGGTACGGGTCCGGCCTCCTGGTAGGGGTCACCCCGAAGTTACCCGGGATGAAAACGACCCTGTTGATCTTCCTCTTAGGCGTCGCCGCATTGGACCTCGGTGCCGGACTGGCAGGTCTCCGTCCCCCGTCGTTGTCCACCGGCGGGGTCGCAGTTGAAGCCGCGAACGCGCGCTGACGTAGCGCGATCTGGAAGTCGTTTCTGAAGGGCTCGAGACGGTCTTGAGGATTGACATTGGTGTTGCTATTGTCGTCTTGAGGTGGGTTTCTCGCCGCTGGCGGGGGTTGGGGAGACGGAGGTCTCGCAGGAACGTTTTGGAAGTTTGGCTGCTGACGACGCGGCTGTTCCTCAGATCGCTGGTTCGGGGACGCTCTGTTTTGCGAAGGTCCGTTCGTGGAAAAACTATTCTGTGGTCTTTGGTTGCTTACAAACGTGATCGGAGATCTCTGGTTTCCTTGGAAGGAGTTCGAGGGTCTCGGCGTTACCTGGAACGAGGTCTGCGGTCGCTGGTTGGATTGAAATGTGTTTTGTGGCCGCTGGTTCGATTGAAATGTGTTTTGTGGTCGCTGCTGGCTACCACCGGACGTCTGCTGCCTCGCCTGAGTGAACTGCGTATCGTCTTCTGATCTCTGGTTTCCCCCGAACGTATTCTGAGATCTCTGGTTTCCAGAAAACGAAGCCTGTGCCGGTCGGTTAACTGGGAACACGCCTTGGGCAAGACCTTGGTTGCTCTGGAAGTTGGGTCTGGCTGTTGCTGGTGTTCTAGACGCCTGGTTGAAGTTATTTCTCAGTGGTGCACTCGGGGTTGACGGTCGCTGTGGTGTCTGGAAGAAAGTTGTCTGGAAGGCTGGAGTTGGTCTCTGCGGTGGAGGTCTCGGTGGCCTGGTCTGGAAGTTGGAGCTCCTGAAGTTGAATCGCGGATCATCGGCTCGCCCACTCTCGCCGCTGTTAGTGGTTGCGCTTGATGTCTGCTGTTGATTCGTGTCCGAGTCCGAATTACCGAAGAACGTAAGGAACGAATTTTGGACGGGAGTCTGCAAAGGCTTGACTGGCTGAGCTGGCTTGGCATCTTGGAACGTAAATCGCAATGGTTGCTCCGGAGAAGCCAGGGCAGCCCTACCTAGAGTATCCTCCCGCGATGAAAGCTGTTGATTACCCAGCGTTTGGTACGACCTCTGGACAGCTACTCCAAGCGGTGGCTGAGGCTTTGCTGGTGTTGTTTCGGGCCGAGGAGTGGAAAGTGTACCTGTTCCAAAATTATCTTCTCTCGATGTCTGTTGCTGATCGCCGAAAGTCTGGAACGATCTTTGCACTGGCACTCCAAGCAGTGGCTGAGGCTTGGGCGGCGTCGTGTCTGGCCGAGACTGGGAAAGCAGGCCGATTCCCAAGCTGTCATCTCTAGATGTGAGTTGCAGGTTACCGAGAGTCTGGAACGATCTCTGTATGGCTACTCCTTGGATCGGTCGAGCCTTTGGTACTGGCGGTGCTTCGGGCCTCGAGGAAGGGGGCGGCGGAAATTGGCGGAAGGTGGAGCGATTATCACCTTGAAAATCAGGCCTTCGTGGTGTATTCGAGAAACTGTCCTGATCGCCTTGCTGTTGAGCGGCTGAATCTTGCGCACGCGATGTCTGGAACTGGAAGCCAACTTCGGCGCTGCTTCCTGAGCGGCTCGCGCTGCTGTTGCCGAAGATGGCTGGCTCCTGCTGGAACGTCGGAAAACTAAAGCGACTGACCGGGGGTGGCGGCGTAGGAGGAGATGGCGGAACAGGCGCCGCGGTCTGTCTGTTCTGCACGTTGAACGTCTGACGCTGCTGGTTAAAGCGATCGTTACCGAACGACGAGGTGTCGTCTGCCCTCGACCCTTCGTCGTCATTCTGCCCGAGGCCAAACGTGCCTCTATTGCTGACAGCTGGCAGGCTTGAGGTACCGAACCGGAAGTACCTGGAGTTCTGGTTCTGGTCAACGAACGCTTGTTGCTTGGGCGTGCTGAGTCCCGGCGAAGACACCGGATTTCCGACCACCACATCCTGCACCGCCGCTCTTTTGTTGTCGCCGAGACCGGCGTTGTTCCCACCGGTCTGTCCCAGGAAAGAGCCCACCTTCCGCTCCGGCGGATGAATTATCTTTGACCTAAACTCAGTCCTGGCGCCCGAGAACGGAGGCAGGGGCAGCGGAGGATGCTTGTTAATGTCCAGCTCCGTCCGCAAGTCCACTTTTTCTTCGGAGCTGGCCTTGTTGCTCGTTGTTTCCGAGGCGAACAAGCTTCCGACTCGCACCGGTTCCTCCAGGGATGCGTGCCCTGCTCGTTGACTTTCCTTGCTGGAAAGCGAGGAGTCGCTCCTGTCGCTGTCTTCCGGGGAGCCCTGCGTCAGGGAAGGGACCACGTACTCGGACTTGCTGGCTTCCCCAAACATGCTGGAGAGCCACGGCCGACTTCCCATGTAGACGATCACGCGCTTGCCTGGTCTGGGCAGGGACAGGCCTTTGGTGACTTCCGACGAGCTCGGTGGCTGACTAGTAGCCGGGCGGGTGTCGCTGACCTTGTCTTGCGCCTTGTCGAGATAAAGAAGCGAGTGTTTGTTCAAATAAACATTTAGTTTAGCCAGTTTGATCTACCTTTGTAAATAAAATAGTGAGAAAAACACTTGTATTTTTTTTTATTATAAGGATTGCTACTTAAGGCGCACCGAGATATAGTAAATCCAGTAACACGAAGGACAGGGGAAGGGCCATTCGTCAAGAATACTTAAAGCATTTTTGTTTACCTCATTTTGCACTCTGCTTTCAGTGTTGTTATTTTTAATAAAAAAAAACTGAACTAGTGTAACAAACAGTGTCAGTACTGGTACCATGAACTTTCCATGTCACTAACTTATTCACACACTCACACACACACAAAACAAAAACGACTAGACGTGAAAGCGATGAGGAAGAACTAAGCTAAGCTTATCGGTAATTGAAACGCCAAACAGGCGACTCTTAAGCCCGTGTCCCACTAGAGCGACAGACAGAGACAAAAGACAGCGACAAGCCTCAAACCCATGCAGCATGCTCGCGATGGTACCTTTGGCAGGCGTTTAGTCGTTCGGTGCTGGTGAAGTAAGCACGAGCGATTGCAAGCCTGCCAAAGATACCCTCGCGTGCATGATGCTCGTGTTTGAGCATAGCCTCCTTTATTCTACAAAGCCTCTCAAATCGCGAAAGACTCTGGTTTGAGGCTTGTCGTTGTCTTTTGTTTCTGTATGTCGCTCTAGTGGGACACGGGCATTAACAGTCAGCGAGCCTTTGTTTTAATAATTATGAATAGTGAAATTCCTAATCTAAAGATTCGGTATGAGCTAGAGAAATGCGTTAACAACAAAACTGTCAAATAGCTGGTTGTGTCTTTAAACTGGAAGGCTTCCGACCTTGTAAAATACAGAAGACGACCGTATTGTAGCGTCCGACGCAGCACAAATTCGTCGTTCGATATAAAAAAAAAATAATAATAAAGTGGCTCAGACGCGAGGCGCTAGTCTCGGAGAGCATATAAAAAAACGTGCAAAGAGAAAAAAAAATTACTGGAAAAGTTTTATTCTTGCAAGGGGTGTTTAAACCGCGGCCTGCACTCGACAAATACGCCTTGGGCGTGTTGCTTCTGCAACGGTACTAAACGAAAGCCGTTCTGCGTATATCGGCACATCCGAGCCCGAGATCCGCATGTCATACGAAATAGTGAGGTGTACGAAATTCCAACCAACGCACGGGATACAAGTTGTTAATATGAGCGCGCGATCTAAAAATCACACAGCGTCATGTGACGGAAGTGGACTAGACTCCATAAAGATATGGGAGTTTGGAGGGTTGAACGCCGTGTCGTAGTGCCTTCTAGCCTGTTCTATGTCCCCTCTTTCGTCTTCGTAACTGAGAGTGTTTCTAGGAACTCGTGTATTAGTTGTAAATATAGCAAATTTGGATCCTCTGGACGCTTTCAAGTAAAGAAGGGTATATCCTGCAAAGTGTGAGGAATTTATGCGACATCTAGGATCTCAGGAGTCGGGAAGCTGCCTACGTAGCCGTTTAAACTCCGGTTTCTTTAAAATTCTGACGTAAGTTTTAATGATGTATCATTGAATTCGAATGAAATGCGAACAGTGACGGAACTTTGAGCCCCCTACCGGCGCAGCTTCCAAGCTTGGGTTGTGCTTGGCGAGGTTCAAACACATCGGAGTACGGCGCTGTCAGGTTGTGCGTCCTACTCCGATATGTCTGAACCGCGCTAAGCACAACCCAAGCTCGGGAGCGGCGCAAGTAGTGGGCTCGAAGTTCCGTCACTCTTTGCATTTTATTTGAACCCGATGGTACATTCTTCCGTGGTATAAAGTATTTAACATTACCATTTTAACATAAAGTCATTGCTGTATGGACACTCCGACATTCGTAAATTGTAGTTTATGTAACATATCTCACATCATAAATATAACAATAAATTATAGAGGTTATCTGGGGTAGTCCATTGGGGGCGGTCTGCCGGTGGAAAACGATATCGTGCCGTCGTGTTGTTACAATAAATCCGACGGAAGCAGGGAAACCAGAACAGTACCTCCTCGTCGCTGGTGGCCAAACCGACAGTCAGAACCAGGAACGTAAGCAGGATACCTGAACAAAAATAAACCAGTCGTCAGCGTTAAACTCTTCCCAGCTCATCTTCTTCCGGGTCGCTTATTCCTCCTTCCTCCACAATGGTGCATTATTCTAACGCCAGCACGCGTTTATTCAACGCTGCGAGAAGAATCATAGCGCTATGGGTGCTTCACGAGCCTAGCGATCGTCGAGTTTCTTTTTTTAATATACTTGCTTCGTAGTTGTTTTTTTTCTTTTCTTTTTTATGCGAGAAACGTGTCCACTATTCACGCATTTATCGGTGATTCGTGAAACCCGAGCATTCATTCTTGCTTTTCTATCGCATTTATTGCGGCGACCGGATAATACCGGCACGGCTACGGGCTTATACGGCAGAAGCTAGCGCAGCAAAAACAACAGTTGCAACAACAACAACAACAACGAAGCAGCCTCATTTGCAAACTTCCAGGCATACTACCCGGCCCGGCCCTATCTATAAACGTTTTCGAGCTTCGTCTTGGCGGAGGGCGGACGCTGCTTTCTCTTCATCCGCCACGCTCCAAGAGCTGACACCTGTGACAGCCCGAGACGTTCAAGTCCCACTTTGGAAACGGGTCTTCCTGGTGCGTTCCTCCGACGCGTGCGTCGCGGAGCTCAGTTCCCGACAAACAAGAGCTCGCCCATGGGCCTCCTCCGCGGGTGTGTTGTTGTCGGTGCTGCGTCGTCTCCCGTGCAGGGTTGCCCGCCCGCCGTGTATGTCTACTTTATATAGCCTCGATTGTTTCTAGATCGCTTCCCCTTCTCTTTGATTCGCAGTCGCTTGTCCATCTGTGCTCCGCGATTCTTCGTGGAACTTTGCCCGACTCCGAGAGACCCTTCTCAAAGTGCAGTGTCATCTGATGGTTCAAGCAGCAGGTTCACTTTCGACAACTATTAGCTGTCGTGAAACTGTATTTCATAGGACACCCTCACTTTCACGCGTCAATAGCAGATGAGAATTTATTCTTCGGTCACCTCATAATTATTTTTTTCATTTATTTCAGTTTCGATGGTGCGAACATAAGAACTGACCAGTACAGAGCGGCAACCCATAAGGCCCTTATTAAAATTTTCGCCATCAAAAGGTTTTAGACCTAAACTTGCGCCAAGATATTGATAGGACCACACTCCGAAATGGACGTTTACGCAGCCGCTGTATCCAATTCGTGCGTCGTGTTGTGTACTGACGTCTTCATCGTACAAGCCTCATATATCTTCCCGGCTTGGTAGTATTTTTAACTTCTTCCTTCATCGGCCTCAGGAAGGCCGCCATTAAGTTGGCACAGATGCCATGCACCAAAAACGACGATAGTGATCAAAGTTGCCAAAGCTGAATTTCAAAAAGGGTCTATTTCGACTTGTCTTCGAAGTGGTCGTCGTAGAAATATTGGTCAGTTGTATGTTTCTGTCTGAGTTGGAGAGGGAGGAGGGGCAAGTTCCCTTAATATAGTTCTTAAACTTTCGAAAATAGTTTTTTTTTTTTTCTTTTTGTGACAGCATAAGTAGAGGAGGGTACGATGTTTGATTTTTTAGACAATTGAAACTGTTTGCTCGAGGACCTATACTGGATTACTGGTTGGAGCTGAGTTTTAAATGTTTGCTCTTGTTATACACTCGATGTACAAAATACTACGAAATGTTTTTGATAATAATAATAATAAACACCCAGGCATTCTAATTGCTTGTCATACTTCGAAAATTAAAATGTGCTGTATAGATAGATGTCTAGACGGTCTGGTAGCCTGCCAGAAAATGAGACGGCTTGTCTCTCCTTTGTGTATATTGTCAGAGAAACGTAAGCTGGACACGGAAGACAGAAAATTAACAAAACATGCAGGTGGATGGGGCAATCAGTTATGCGCTGCTTTAGAAGGCTTACATTTTATGTATATGCTTCATGAGCAACGTTACACGGTCGGTTACGTTTCACGAGAACCATTCGAGACTTCAGCGATAGAAGATACGTATTCAATGGAGAAACAATGTCAGCTAGCAGAAGAAACATTGCGGGGCAATCGGCGGAGACCCCCAAAACTGTATGTGAACATTTTTCAGTTTCTGACATCTATATTTTAATGTTATACTAAGCTTCTGCTTTACTTTGTTTACGTCCAAAATACCTGGCGTTATAGCATTAAGCTTATGATAAAGGCCCAGTAAAAGCGTTACTGGTCTCAATAAACACGATCTAAGATGCCCATCAAAAGTTTAAATTTATAGTATGTTTTTTTCTTTTTTTTGGCTTATATGTAATAAGAAGCTATACGCGTTTTCACCTGAAGAAATTAAAAAAAAAATTGCATGTAGTTTAGACGCTGCGCAAGATAGTTCTTAAAATATTAATTTTTTTTTTTTTTTTGCATTATAAACGCGTACGTTTTGACAAGTGTCTCAATCCACAACACAAAGGAGGAAATTACTAATGTTCTGCGAGGAGACGAACGCTTCACTCTGGTTCTTGAGGTGACAGCAAGTTTAGCCCTCCCCAAAATATCTCGAGTTGTGACTGTGCTCTAGAAATACAATTTTTCTCGCACAGTTAAACCACCACGCCTGTGCTTCGCCTTTTGGCTCATCAACATGCCAAGAAACAAAATATTGTTATTTTCTATCTCTGTCGAGCAGATTATTTTTGCCGCTCGCGGTCACCTTGGGCACGGTAGAAAGACCATGAGCATCTTGGATTGCGTTTTTACAGCGAGACACGCACACAAATCATTTTTAACGCTAGGTTGTTCTAGAGGAGTCCCTCATTGAAGTTCCTAGTTGGGTAGACAGAATAGCGCAGCTCTCGGAAATCGCGTGCTGAAGCTTGTCATCGTGGGACCGCTGCACCACAGAACAGCCGCGTGATTGTCGTCAACCGCTGTCCCTCTTTGTTCGCGTGATCTGTCCTCGCGCCCTCCTCCGGTCACCCGGTTGTTTTGCTTGCCGGCGATGTCGCAGCACACCGATTCGGCTCGGTCGCCGCGATTAAACACGCTTTTGTTTCGCGGTCCCGGGAGCTTTGCGTCCAAGTGGAACGCCGCCGCCGCCGCCGACGAGAGCGAAGACGTGTTCTTCCGCCGTGTGACCCGGGAAGCGTCCTGCAAGGTCAGCTTTCCCCGCTCTCACCTGTGACCCCCGTCGCGCTGAGGGGCGCCATCTTGTCGTCCTCTGCTTGGGCCGTCTGCGAAAGCTCGCTGGGTTTCCTGCGTTGTGCAACAACAGAGACAGAATACCGCTTCCGATTTTGCCCGGCAGGTAACGCCGCGTGTGAACGCTTTTCCATAGAAAGCTCTAGATACTTTCCCAGCGTGCGTGCAGCGACCTCGCGAAGCTACGGCGGAAAGACCGGAAGGCTACTAAGGTCGATTTGATTAGTAAACCACGTGCGTGCACCTCACTCGATCGCTAAGTGCTCCCAGGTGTTTATGTTATCGTAGTGGCGTCCGACACCGAAGCACCCAACTGGGGCCGTGTCTAGGAGACAGGGCAGGTGTGTATGCATATAACATTCCCTTGTACCAACCCCCCCCCCCCCCCCCCCTCTTTCCTGTCAAACATACAAAACAAAACAAAACTACGCCGAGAATTACAGGAGCTCTTCCTGTTCTGCGTGCATCCTCTTGTATTTTCCTTTTTATATATATACATATATTTATAACCACCGTTTTTCTACTATGCTTTAATTACCCGCGCGTCTACTTTGTTTATGAAGCTGTATTGTTGTTCGTCAGAGATAAATCTCTCCCGAGCCTCGTTAAGTTTAGCTTCCCAGACATCTACTTATCAACATTGTACTACTAGAATTCTCTCCATCAGCCAGACTGATATTCATATTATGCTTAGCGCCATTCAGAACCAGCACACTTTAATCTATTTTTACCATCACTGAGGACACTCGATTCCCTTGTGCCATGGACAACCAGTTTCAAAACATCCTTAAAACAAGTTTATTTTACAAGTATGAAAACGTATTTATACCATTTAATAGTTGCGAATGATCATAAATAATCGGGGGGACACAGACGGCCACAACACGCAGCATAGGCAATGGTACAATTCACACATTTTGTTTCGACATAAAAAAAAAAGAGCTTGGTACCATGACTTTGGCATCGTGTGAATTGCTGGTTGTGCTTAATGGGTATAAGCCTGCACGATGTATTTAGTTCTGCGTACATAGCTCGATTAGTTCCCCGGCCGACTGACCAATATTTCCCACATTACAATATTTCCAACATTCTTTCTTTGATAAACCTTGAAAGCGAGTGCGGACAATTTGGAAATAGTGCAATCAGGCAAGTACTTTCTAATCAGGTGGCCAATTACTAATAAAGTTCGTCAGATCTGAAACTTTCTCACGCTGGGGAAAATTTGTTGATTATATACAGTATAAGTAGATTATCATGTAGATTATCATTCGTACTTCGGAGATCGAGATCGAGAGAAAAGAGAGAGAGAGAGAGAGAGAGAGAGACTCTCTCTAGAGCGTCAATGTAGTTTTGCTCTCTATGTGCGTTGCCAGATAAAATAAATAAATAAATAAATAAATATTTATATATATATATATATATAAATGACGTTTTGCACATTTTTATGCACTGCAGGGAGTAGTTCCTGCACGATTTGGTTGTCTAAGGAAGAAGCGATAATTTTGGCTTTTAAAACTTAAAAAATGAAGACATTAGCCACGCTCCGCTCCGGACTCTTCTTACTACGGTTCTTGAGGTGAATATGTGGATCAGGCACGTAGCCGGGGGAGGGGGGGGGGGGGGCGCATGGGGCCCGGCCCCCCCCCCACCCCCCGAAATCTTCCATTTTGCTGGGGCCTCCTCTCCCTCCTTCCCCTCATACAGCATTTTGTCATGGGCGCCCCCCCCCCCAACCTCCCCCCCCCCCCCGCCCCAAAACAAAATCCTGGCTACGTGCCTGGTATGAATAGAAGGCCTGCTGTGCTCAATTTTCTACGTCACCTTCGGAGGGCCAGCGTGGGCACGTAATGGACAGGATCGCTGTACGCCAGCGTTAGGTCGAAACTCGTGTTCAATCTGCAACCCGCGGACTGGCCCTCAGTGGGTGACGCAGAACATTCAGCACTACCGCCTTCTATCTCTATACTCGTATTCGCCTAAAAAAAGACATAATAAAAAGAAAGAGGTTTCGCTTCTCGCGGAACGTTACGAACTTCCTCATTACCTTTCCTCTTCAACTGAAAGGACAAATAAGAAATCGCGTGGTCGTGACGTAGCGTTTCGCCGGACGCGACTGACTCCAAGCTTCCACCGTGCTTTTTAAGCACACCATGGAACTTGTCATTCGCAAGTGATGATTAAGTGCCGTCACGGCACTCATTGGCCACGAACGCGAGTCCAGATATTCGTCAACGAACTGATTGTTGACGAGCGTCCGAGTGACGCAGTGTTCGTGTCCAATGCGTGAGCTGGGTTCGGGCGACGGGCTTGCATACCGCGGATGCATCGACGTGAAAAGGAGGAGAGATTTCGAGGGAGGTAAGAAGTCTAAAAAAGAAGGATTTTGGCTTTCTAGCCTCGTGTCCGAGTTTTTTTTTAACCCACTAAACGATGAGCTATTACCAAACTCCCAACCTAAAGTAATTTTTTCCAAGTTTAAAATTAATTGCATCGTCCCTTTTTAGATATATGTAGGTGCATCGTACACTATATAATTAAGACGCGCGCGTTTCAAACGCAAAACGCATCGTTTCTTCCTTCGTCAACCAAATCTCGTGATAACTATAGTTCGCGCAAAGCATGAATAATGCGCAAACAGTTTCTTTTTCTCTTAATGCGACAACGAGGACAGGTGCTCCTGGCTTTTTTCGACAGAGGTGAAATTGTGCCGC
This sequence comes from Ixodes persulcatus, assembly GCA_013358835.2. Lineage (NCBI taxonomy): Eukaryota > Metazoa > Arthropoda > Arachnida > Ixodida > Ixodidae > Ixodes > Ixodes persulcatus. The sequence goes on along the minus strand of JABSTQ010009888.1, from coordinate 46,426 downwards.
AGCTTTCGCCCGAGCTGCCCTCTTCGAGTCCAGTGCCTACTCATCGTCGGCGGAGACCTCATTACCACTCTGCAGCGTGAGGAACTGCACCGGGCGCGAAGCAATAAATCCCGGCGGAGCACAACGAGAGCAAGTAGTCTACCCCAAAGCCCCAAGCAAGGTCTGGAGCGGCATGCAGATGTCGGAATGCCGACGGGATTAACCCGCTGGCCTCAGACTCGCACCCCACGACACAGAAACCCACAAACATCCCGTTTCCACGGCAGCAGAAAGGCTGAAAGCGGCAAGGAGTTCCTATGCGGCGAACGGATGCGACCGCATGAAAACTGTGGCGGGCACACACACACATACACACACGCACACACGTCACACCCACACAGACGTAATTATGTGAAGCGTCGAAACGAGTTCAGCGCACATCAGTCTCGGGCATAATTGACGTATTTTACGGAGTTACTTCTTCAGAACGCTTCGTGCACATAAATGCGCTTCATTTTGTATTTTTGTATTTTTTTATCTTCTGCGAAGTCATTTAATTTATTAAAGGTTAAATGAATTCTTTGAAAGACGTGTACAAAAGCGTTTAAAGTATTTTTTTTTCAGTTTTAATATTACGTTTTTGTGGGAATGAAGTCTTATATTACTTGAATCACCGCCCCCGCTTTGAGCCTCTGGAACGGGCAGAGTTCTTCCGAGCCAAAACTTGGAATGTTTGTGCTTATCTCTTTCTCCGCGTAGGTGGCACGCTGTACACGATGTGATTTTTGTTGTTGTTGCACTTTGTTCGCAGACAGACGCCTTTGCCCTTAGCCTCTCTTCACCAACGGTTTCTCAGCTGACGTCGAATTCTCTAAAGCTCGCGGAATTAAGGGCGGCCTTGTTGCATATGCATGAACGATGCCTCCGTGCGCGGGTAGGTTTCATGCGAGCTTGAAGGTTTGAAGGTTCGAACACGTGGGTATTCGTTGCACACTTCGTGCCAAACTTTCTTGCGTTTCCTCGTGTTTAAATGGCACTATGGCTACCGCAGAAACGATTGCTGCCGCTCAGGGCGTTTTCTTTTTTCCAGTTGGACATCGGTGATGTGACGGCGTTACGTGGGCGGCTGAGGCCGTTGAACTGATTCGCCACCCTAGATGTCTGACGGAATTGCAGACGTCGGGCGGAGTGTCTATTTCGTTTTCTGATGTATTTATTTTTGTGCGATCCCGGCGCGGCCCACTCAAAGTCTTCTATCGTGATGTAACGATTCGAAACGCACATTTCCGCTGCCTTAGACCGAGCACACATCGTCGGCTTGTCTTACTAGCGATTCAGGTACACGATGTACGATTCCATTGTTGCAATCTACCCCTCCTATCTAAGCGATCGTTTCAACAATACGGAGAGAAATGATTTACACGTATTTGTTCCGTGCGGTGTTCCCGCTAATCTTATGTATAACAAACAACCCGAGCGGCCACAAAAGCGAATCGTACTCCGCTGTTAATTTCAATTCAGATGGCTGTTGTTCAGCACGAGATTTCTTGAGACCACGACTGTCTGATGCATGTTCCGTGATCCAGGTTAGCACACTCTCCTTTGACTCGCAAAAATTGCTTCTCTTAGAGCGGTCAGGCAATAATCGAAACGCGTTGAAGGCGCCTCTAGAACTGCAAGAATGTTCTGTGCTGTAGTTATGATGCGACAGCTACTTCTACCCCCCCCCCCCCTCCCCCCCTTCCCCGCTTCACGACTAACATTTCGAGCTCCGCAAGATTACCTTATGGGGAATCGTTTTTTTCTCTCAAAAACTATACAGTTTATTAAGCTTTTTCTTGGATACATAAGATAATTTCTAACAGCGTGAGTCTAAAAGTTGCACAGTGTACACTGTGCAATAGCGAACGTGGTATACAACTTTTCCCTAAAGAAATCCAGATGGTTATCTGAGCGCGGAGCATCCTTTTTTTATATATATATATGTTCACCAGATTAAAGGAGAAAGCAGACGATATCATGCGGAAGCAACCATAAAACGCAATTTCATTTCAATCTCCACAAACACAAACAGGATGATGCGCGTTCTTGATAAGCTACCGGTACACCAAACGAACGCGTCTTTCATTGCACGGAACTAGGACAAGGTCCGTTGGACCCGTTTTGCAAGTTGCTCAGAAGGCTATTGTCTCGCAATTCCTAGTTGGTCATTGCCGTCCGAAGGCGTAGGTAGGGCTGAAGCCATCGCGGTGCCCTTGGATGGACACGCGACGCTCGTCGTGAACTCCAAGCTGACCCGCCGGGAGGCTTGACCCGTGCATGAGCGTCTAAGGACGACATCGAATACCGATGGCCTCTGCTGGATGCGTGACTCCGTTAACGAAGCTGTCACGGCGGCGCTGCATCACACGTCCCGAACAAGTCGGTCAAGATAACTATGTGTATGCTCTGTTACATTTATCGTCTCGTCGTGTAGACTTTCGCAAACTGGTCCCTCGTCCCATAGGTACGCGGAGATGAGTAACAGAAAAAAAGGTCGAAAAGGTTGACCTCTTGACTTTCTTGTTCTAGTCTTCGTTCTAGCCGAGGCAAGGACATCAGAAAATTAGAAAGTTAATTAGCAAAAGGTTACACGATGAAAGGGTTAGTTACTTGTGAGCCTAAGTTAATATTGTGGGTACGTATTTTTGTTTATTCGCTGTTTTCTGTGAGTTATGCGAGTACAGCTGGGCATTCATCGTAAACTACGAAAAACATATTTACATGCCTTATAGCGCCGTAATATACGTTTACCATTTTCTTAAACCACCTGAGACTGAACGAAGAAAGAGAAGAATCCATAGTACAAGAAAACGAAACAGAATGACAGGTGGTTAAACAAAATTGTAAATCCACATCAGCTCGCTTGCGCCATCGCTCTTTTATCGATAATATACGATAATAATAAAAAAAAAAGTACCTGTCTGGGTTTTTGAGGTAGCACCAGAAGGAGACTAGGAGTTACTAAATCTCCCGCTTTGACTTCGTCCGCAAATTAGCCGCCCTCCTTAGGAGAACTAAAACTTCGTAATTGGTCCGTAAACATCGCAAATATGAATTAAGCTGCGCTACGCCCTAAGAGAAAGTACTAACGACAATTACGATGACGCATGATTATAATACTCCTGCGTCCTTTCCCTGTATGCGCGGTAAACAACGTATTTGTTTCCTCTGACAAATGATGTCGGCCTTCTTGCTACTCGAAAAGCTTTTCGCAAAACCGCTCAATCACGCCCATTTTTTTTTTTCTTGCAGTCGGTTGGTAATGTTTAGCATAAACATGGAAGTTCCCTAGCAATGCGCATCTTGCATATGCAAGCTGTGTTTTTCTTTCAGAGGGACAGTGGGAAGGGGTCACTGAAAGCTCACCGTTGCAACTCAAAAAAGGTAGGGCGAGGGAAAGGAAGGCCGCAGAGAAGGGAGCAGACGGGAAGCTGGAGAGAGGAGAAGCATTCTCCTCTCTCCCCAACGTTCCGTCGGCTTCTTCCTCCCCAGCCTTCCTTTCCCTCGCCCTACTTTCCCGACCTTGCGATGGGAAAGGATGAAAGAATGGAGACGGGAACCCTAACCCAGAGGTTCTTACGAACGTTGTTTTTGTGCCCGTTGTGATTTATGCCGTTCTCCTGAAATTCGTACTTCACTTTCTCCTTCCTCACTCTCCTGTTCACGAACGCGACGAGAGAAACGAAAAGTGTTTCAGCTGTGCTGAATAAGGTTTTGCGTGCCAATTTTTCGGCGAGCTCCACAAGAGCATCCGTGGTTTAGCAACGCTTTATAGTGGTTGTCTCCTCTCAGTCTATAAACTGGAGACGTTGGGTCCCGGATATTCCGCGGCGCTTCCTTGCGGTATATCTTATCGGTTTGCAGTCACAGAAAATACTCAGCGCAGCCTCTTCGGCACATCGAGGCTACGTCGTCCGTATTGTTACACGTATAAAGTGCCTGATGTATTGCAGGAGGAACGTTACCGGGGAAGAAGATACGTCATTGTCTCGTTAATACGGACCCTGTTAGCATGGACACACGTCGCTTTATAGACAGCATTCTCGGGAGACGAATTGGGTAAATACATGCATATTTGTTTCATTAACAAATATTATGGGACAACTCACATTATGGGTGCTTTCTTATGGAAACAGAGGTGTCCATATTATATAAGGAGACATCACTGCGCTATCACATTAACCCGTCTTCGTAGCACCAAAGCTAGAATTATAGATCCTGGACGTGAATACTGCGTGTATCCTTCAGCATATCGCGAAATTCAACCGAGACTTCTATTCAATGCAATGCAGTGACTTTATAATACATGATATCGCCCACGAGTCGACCGTCGCACTTCCCACGGTCATGTATAGTTTCACGAACGTGAACTCCGATTTTTCAGCAATTTATTTAGTTCTGGTTCGATGCTCGATGACGTTACATTGACGGAGCTGTGGGACCATAGAATTTGTTCATATTTCTATGTTAACTTCGGATTTCACTTTAATTCGAATAACACTCTGATGATGATTCAATTGTTACAAATGTGCAAGCGTGCTGTACAAGAATAACGATAATAATTCCTGTCGCAAGACGTTCTCCAGGTATTATTAACATTTCTTCCTCGCAATGTTTAAAACGTGAATAGTTCTTTTTTTTTTTCCTTCTTTTTTATATTTACTGGCATTCAGTATTGAGGGACAACGTTTTCACTAAAAATTCCATTGATCTTATTACGTGGTTGGATCATCCGAAATATCTGTCGGAACTTTCAACAATACTCTGTTGACTTCGCACGATGCTCTAGCAACGCCGCCCGCGAACGCACAATCAACAATTAACCCCCGGTGCGTCCTCATCTCAGACGCGCTTGTGAAAGCGGCCTAACCTCAATCCCGCCTCCTTGTCCACACCGCGTCCCAAAGCGAGGCAGTTCCTGTCGCAAGGCTGTCTTTACACTCAGCCCAGCAAGGGCCTTCACGATTCAGAGCCAGTCCCGTGACACGAGCATCCTTTGTTGCGCCTCGTCCGCCTTCTGTTTCCTGTCGTTCTCAGTCACGTGGGTTCCGTATCTGGTATGCGGGGCGAAAAAATAATAAAACGTTTGAAATATGAGAGAAAATATAGCTGAGGCAAATCAGGAATGTGTGACAATCACGCATTTTTCGTAAACACCTTCTAGCCTCGGGGAGAGATCAAAAAGATGTTTTACCGCATACCAGAAGTGACGATATTCAAGATGGCTGCGCGCTTGTGGAAAAGGTGTATACTGCAGCATGCCCGCAACACAGTTCCTCACGCCGCCATAGACGGCCGATGCCGGCTCCGGATAACATCATCTGCTGTCATCGCCGACGAGATGGAAGCAAGGATATCGCTTTGTCGGTCTTCCGCGCCCTGCAAGTTGGTCACTGACCGTCAGGCGGGCTAAGAGCTACCGAGAAGAGGATATACCACCTAGTAGACCAGGCCGGCGCGGATGACGTCATTGCTAGTGGACCACCGACCCGCCCCAAGTGGCAAACACGCTGCAGATCGTCGAGAGCCGCAGCAAAGTGGCAGACGCGTCTGTTTTCAGCGTCGCTGCGTGCAAACGTAGAGCCCGTTGCAAGACGGATGCGAGACGGGCGGGTGGCGGTGCTCTGACGCATATACTGGGCAGCCCTGCGTGGGTCCACTAGAAAGAGGGCGGCGGGCAGTGTTGTGTGTTCTTCAGCCAGGCACTGGGCGGCTGCCGTGATGAAACTGCCGCGCGTGAAAGGCGTATCTCGTATACTATATGCCCAAAGTTCCACAGGCGCACGTTCTGGAAACGTGAGACGTCTCGCGTTCTCGCCGCCTCTCGCGTTGCGTCACGAGGCTTTTTGGCTCAAATGTACGCGTGGTCTTGTCTGGAGGAGACGGTACGAAATTACCTGGCAGCGCGGGATGACTGTGACGGCGAGAAAAGTATATGTACGGGACGGGGAGCGCACAATCGCTCGACGCTGGGAACGTCGCTGGATGTTATATACGCAAATTGCGGTGCGCGGGGCGATGCTCTCGATTCCATCCGCGTGGTTTAGGTTGGTGACACGCTTTGCGCGGTCAACTGTTAGGGGAATACGTCAATATCTAAACATTAAAAGAACAAAACAAAACAAAAAACCTCGCCGAGAAACGAAATTGGAGCGAATAACTTCGCAGAACTGCGAGCTCGCGTAAATAGAGGTTTGATATTCTTCAACTTCAGGTCGCCTGCCTTGAAAATGCCTGTTTCTGTTTCTATTGTTCCAGATTTAAACGATGGGCCTTTCTAAAGCGCACAGCGTAAATCTTATGAGACAAAACTCTTATGAGGCAATATGAGGGAAAAGAACTCGTACACTATCTGTCAGCGTTTCGTGAAAATAAATTTTTGCCATGTGTTTTACGACAAGCTGTTCCAAGCGTATACGATCGAGGACTTCGTTACACGATCATAATTGCGAGTGAACCTAATTAATTCAAATAAACATACATGTATTTCCCATGACCTCGAATTGAAACAATAGTATACGAGGGCTTTGAATTCACGGATGAAGGGCCGAATTAATTGGTTGCGACGTTACACACTTTGGTAGCTCTCAAAAGAACATACGAAACCATTTTTTTGTATTACACTCGTGTAGTGTCTTGTATGTGAATACTGTCTGAAATACAAATAATTACAGTTCTTATATTTGTTATTTCAAGGTATCCACGATAGAATCAGAGAGTTGTCATTCCAGTCCTTTTCTGTTTCTCACCGTATTTTCGCCACACTTAATACTATGACATGCATCTGTATGTCACCACCTAGGTTTGTTTCTACATTGAGAAAAAGCGCCGGTCTTTGGATTCGTAGGCGGGCTCGAATCTCGGTCGAGGTATACACAGCAATCTGACGGAGGTTTATTGCAGTATAAGCACCGTGTAACGGATATTTCGGTTGCACATAAAAAACTTTCACACGGTTTAAATTAACCATCAGTCCTTCACTAGCGAGTGTCAGTTGTCTTTAGTTGATTCGGTAAAATTTTCAATTGCGAAGCTTTCACATCATGCACGTGATTCGTGAGACGTCACTGATAATGCCACTTTGACGGGCAACATTCTTCGCATCAGTAGAACACAGCATGCGTAAGAGGATTCTTAATATAATCGACGTATACTCCCCTGATATCTTATGCAAGGCCGAGAAGACAAAACCGTATACTGAGCAGTGAGCGACAAATATGGCACATAATGCCCAAGGGTACCAGAAGATCTACCAAATGAGATAAAATCTATGGGAACTCCGTAATGTGCGCAACTCCATCTGTACCTCTAACGCCAACATCGATCACGCCACTAAATACCGTAAAACCTAACGTCCACTACCGCTTTCCTGGTGCACTGCGCGAAAACCTCAAAACATCTAGTATCGCTAAAATCGCCATCCTATATTACTGAGGAATACCAGCTTATATTATATGCCGCGCCGTGAATTGCAGTATCAGCGTCTATCAGTGATGTTTATCAAGTCAAATTCGCCACTGAGGAGGACGAGTCCTCCTCAGTGGACTCGGTCCCCTATCACTGTTGTGCTGATTATAGGAAGATCAATAATTGATCGTCTTAGAGTTCCACGGGAAAATACACTTGCAAGAATTTTGGAAAGTGCAATTTTGATGATGCCCCATTGATTACACTTACAATTTTTAGGATCAGAAAGAGCCGGACTAAGCACTAAAAACAAATGAAGCACGGAAGTGTGCGATTGCATTTTGCAGATAGCAATGGTTGACGTTTACGACATTCAAAAAAAAGGTCCCGTTATATTTTTTTTAACTGCCTAGCAGGTAACATCTTAATGTCGCGAGTTTCAATGGAAAAGGGCGTTGGCCTAATAGGCATCATTCTAAGGGTTCAATAGGTAACACCGGAAGATGGCGACGCCTTCGCTTCTCAGTGCCGCATGCCGGACCGTTCAAAGTGTCTTAAGCCTAATGCGAACACGAATTCACTGAAGTCTCTCAAGGACTACACTCTTTTTTTTCCCCCATTGTAAACTTCGTGTCATTGCGGAGCCCAAAAAAAATCTGCATCTCATTTCGCGTCTCACGCGACATCATAACACTCTGGGCGAAGGTATTCCGCTAAACAAGAGGAGCTGCAGATGTTCCTTGCACGGGTATCCGTCCCTATATCTCCATCGTCTAGGGCCTGCCAGCTCGGGCCGCTGTTTCCCACGGACGTCATCCTCCGTTTCCCTAGACGGAGAAAGAACCCATCCTCCGAACACTCCCGGCGCGTCTGGTATCCGCTCGGCCCGCCGCGACTGTCCATCCGACCAGGTCCAGACAGAAGACGCCGTGGCGAGATGCCGGCTCACCTGTCCGGGCCGCGAGAGGCTGCGATAGTCGGTCCGTCCGTCGACTCTGCGAGGGGGGGAATCCGCCGACGCAACCGGGGACTGGTTTCTTATAACGGGCGGCCCGGCGAAGACGAGCTATGTAGGTCGGTGGGCCGGCTCACGGCAGCCGAAACTGTCGTGCGGTTTGCGGTACACTTTCTCCCACCACTGTTACCTTGGAAGGGCAGCCTGCCTGCCCCCCTCTCTCTCCCCTGCTCAGCCCCGTCGTGGTCTTCCTCGCGTGCCGTTGTTTGCCCTTTAGCGGTGGCGTTGCGTGGGGCTCCAGCAGGAAAGAGGAACTGGGCTTCCGCAGCGGGTCTGCACGTGCTGCGTACCGACGCGCTGCCGCTTCCGAAGCGACGGACCACGTGCTCCCGATCGGCTTGACCTTTTCTCCGGGTGCCCCGATGACTTCTTCGTGCCCCAATGCTAAGGTACCTCCGTAGTGTTCTTCTTATGACATTGTCTGAGTAGAACGAAGAACGACGGACAGCGGGCATCGACACAGCTCGGACAACATCATCTACACTCCGTTTCACTTAAAGTCCGGCCGGAGCCGTAGACGTTATATACGACCTGATAGAGCCAATCAAGCAGCAGCAAAAGCTTCACGTGCACAACGCTCTTTTTTTTTTATGTAGCGAAAACCAGGCAGTTGGGGCAGGAGCATATCACAGGTGACAAAGATGTTCTCGTTCATTAAGAAAATTAGCATTTTGATTTATGAACGTTGTGAAGCGGAACGCGACACAATTCCTATTTTAACGCACTCGTCTTTTTTTTTTTTTTTTCTCGTTAAAACGTGCTGCACGATGCACGAACGTGCCGCCCAGAACCGTACGGTGACACCATACACCAAGGCCTACAGTCCCTGCCACCGTCTCTGCCGCCTTCCCCGCTCTTCCGCGAGAGGGCGAGCCGCGGGCTGGAGCTGCGACTAGCATTCCCGACGTCACCACAGTGAGATCGAGCGCAGACACTGATTGGACACGAGTGCGCGTCAGCGTTCGGCTATGTTCGGCTGAGCCTCGCGTCCAATCAACGCGTCGGGTTCGGACCCAGTGGCCGAGTCGGCGGCGCCATACGAGTCTGATGACGTTGTAGTTTTACAATATTTGGTTGTGGAAGGAAGTAACGATGCGACGATGCTTTCGGCGTTTGAAACATGTACGTCTCGATGAAATAGTGTATAAAGCTAAATATATAAACTAACATAAAGCTAAACATAAAATATATCATAAAGCTAACGATAAAATACAATAGAACGCACGAAGGTACAAATTAGTGAAGTTCCGCGACAAGCCGGACTCCATTTTTTACTTTGGTTTTTGAGGCGAATTCGAGATGTTGGCTCGGAACACGTGGAGCGAAAGCTCGCGGTGAAGAACCTACCGTATTTTCCAGGCTATAGTCCGCACCCGGTGTATAGTCCGCAGGGGAAAATTTGCGGTCGAAAGTAAAAGTTATTGCTTAGTCGTCCTCTCCTCCCCCCCCCCCTCCCCCTCCCCACCCCCCCCCCCCCCCCGGTGCATAGTCCGCCTGCCGTGCATAGTCCGCACCTGGTGCTTAGTGGACGCGAAAATCTCCTCATACACGGCACACCTAAACAAATGCCTCCTTTCTTAGCTCCAAAAAAGGCTCGTATCATACACAAATCCTCATTAACATACTCTTTCATTCGCAAAATTTGTCACGTTTCCTCATAATGAACGATCTTGAAAAACAAAATGCCTGTATAGTTCGCACTCGTAGATGGTCCGCACAGCCTAAAATTTCAACTTTTAAACATGTACAGTCCGTGAACTATAGCCCGAAAAATACAGTATGTGTCATTTGTGGGTTCGACCCGGGCCACCGTCTGTTTCGGTCTGCATGAGCACCGTACCAGTTTGCAGTCGTGAAATCCCTGCTGCCATTGCCTGATGCACGTTTAAGATCCCAGCAGAATATCGTACTGCATTGGCTAGGTTGCTAATAATCACGTCACTGTGAACAAGTGTCCCCATATCTCGGAGAGGCCGACAAATTCCCATCTATTAATTCAACACCTATAATATAATTTGATGTTCGAAACGTTTAATGCACCTTGTTATTAAGTTTTCTTTTCGTTTTTTTTTTTTTTTTTTTAGTTACCGTCTGGTCACAAATAAACTAATTGTTTTAAAGAATATGCGGTACTGTTGCAGATTGCCTGCAGGGTCGCTAAGAGGGTGGTTGCTTTGTCGACGAATAATGGCTAGTGCGTGTATACCTTTCTGGTGAGCCATTAGGGCGTTGCTGATTTTTGTTGCTTTCAATAATGTAAATAGCAAGCGACTACAAAAAAAAAAAAAGGAATGGTACAAAAGGGCTTGCTGCACGCCAACTACAGAGGCGCGCAGAGAAAGCAAAGGACCTGAGGCTGAACGAGAGAACGTTATTTTCTTTTTTTAATTCGCAAATGTGGCCCTATATTTGCTTGCTTTAAAGCGCGTGTTGTGCCTAAAAACTGGACTAGAAAAAAACATTTTAATAAACGTTTTTACACAAATAAGCCAATCGGGTTATTGGAGCACTTCACGCTTCACGCATGCTTCTCTCTGGTTCAAAGTGGCAAGCTTGTAGTGATGGACTGTTTCTATCGCACGCTGTCCCTTTCTGTGAAAAGTCGAGTGGTGCACGCGACATGCGCGAATGCTTACCTTGAAAGTACGTCCCCGAAGAACCGGTGATCGCTAGATGAAGCTAGCACGAGCCCCATATACCAAGACAGCTCGAACCGATAATCCACCATTTCTGGGATTTCTGGTCAAAATAGGCCATTTTCAGATTTTCCGAGCAACACAAAGCCTATGCGGGGGGTCTGCCGCTCACTGCGGGTGTTGTTCTTGCAGAGTATTTTTTTAAGCAGGAGTGAGAGAGAAAAAAAGAGAAAGAGAAAAAGAGAATAAACGTTTATTAAAATGCCATTGTCCGGTGTCCGACGATAGTTACCGTTGGTACCCCAGTACAGCACGGAGATGCTGTACCAGCAGTCATGTTGGGGGGCGAGCCAGCCTGCTCAGTCAGGTTGTCGGGAATGGGGTGGGAGAGTGGAGAGGAGGGAATTAAGCGAGGATTGGGGGCGTGGGGACAACGCAAGAGCATGTGCTGGTTAGAGGGGTATTCCTGGCAGTGGGGGCATGAAGGAGACCCAGGGAAACCCTGCATATCATGTGTAGAGTGGGCTGTGAGAAGGGAGGAGGTTTGAGCTCTGCGAAAGATAGAAGCATCCTTTCTGTAGAAGGAGCTGGGGGGATTGGGAAATTGCGCTGTCTGCGGTCGCGTAGAAGGTTAGTTCGTGCCTTGTGTAGAATTTTGTGGTGGTGACGGGGATCATATTCGTCTGGCCAAACTTCCGAGGGGCCCAGAGAGGGCTCGTCGCGGGTGAGCGCGTGAGCGCGTACGCTACCTCGATAGCTTCGGGGCCAGGGATCCACTGGATAGTTACGCGAAGGGAGGGCTGTTGGGTGAGGTGATGGAGGATCTTGGTGTAATGTGCGGAGGGAGTAGATTACGGAAGAAGGCACGGCATGCCGACTGACTGCCCGTCCTGATAAGGAATTCGTCGGTGTTAGGGAAGGCTGATGGCTTCAGATATGGACAGGAGTTCTGCCGAAGTGGGGTCTGAAACCTGGGTGTGTCAAGGTGTGAGTGTAATGGGGACTGTAGACGGCGATGCGACAGCGCGTTGGGAAATGAAATGCGTCTGTGTAGTAGGCTGTTGTGTGAGGAGGAATCTGTGCACCGTTGATGTGCTGTACTCGCTTTGGGCGACGTGCTTCGTTGCGCTCAACCTTCATGTGTTAAGGGTAATGAGGACGCGTACACGTGGGAGGGATGTCCACGGCGTGGCCGGGAGTGGAATGGGGGTTAAGTGCGCGCAGAGGAGTTGTAAGAGTTGCCTGCCCTCTTTGGACCTTTTAAGGCGTTCTTGTGACACGGTCTTTGAGAGAGTTGAAAAGGCCTGTAGCTTCGATAAGGTGGTTGGGTGCGCATCGGGGGACACCAAGGGCACGACTGTGGCTTTTGCGGAGTGTAGTATCTAATTGCTTCATTTGTATAGATGACAGTTTTTGGTAGGGTACTTGGTACATGACGCGCGAGTATACAAGGGCCTCGATGGTCTTGCGGAGCTCGTGCTCTTTGAGATCGGCCTGGCTGCGTGTAACTCTGCAGAGCATGTGATGGACCTGGTTGATTTGTCTTGTGATGGATTGGAACAATAGATGAGGTTGGCCTGATTGGTGGAGATGGAAGCTGAGCACGGTAATGGGCGGTTTACGGGGGATGTCTGCGCCATGAATAAATAGGGAGATCAAGGCCCTTCTTGTGTCTGCTCGTTTGGTATGTCATTGGAGACAAGCACGAATTCGGACTTGGTTGGTGAACAAGAGCTACCAATGTTGGTGACGTAGGTCTGAATTGTGTCGAGGCCTTGCTGAATGGTTTGTTCAATCTTCGCGGGAGAGCCTCGTGAACACCAGACAGTAACATCGTCGGCGTAGATGCTATGGTGGAGTGTTGAGATGGTTTCAAGCTGTGTAGGTAGGTGGACCATAGCAATGATAAATAACATGGGGGAGAGAACGGAGCCCTGCGGGACACCCTTTGAGATGGGGTGGGGAATTATAGTCATCGATTTGAAGTTGTACTCTGCGGTTAAAAAGAAAGGCTCGGACGTAGTTGAATACACCTGAGTCAACATGGAACTGAGAGAGGTTGTGTAGGATAGCAAGAGTGGGTGACCATGTCGAAGGCTTTGTAGACGTTATGATGATAATACAATTATTGCAAAGGTGCATGCGAGCTGAACAAGAATGACGAAACTAATCCCTGGAGAAGGGGAACAAGGGGGACAAGGGACAAATACAGCTAGATGACTGGTAGCGAGACCGAAAAAATCCGCCTGGTACTGGTATCGAACTAGGGACCTCTCCATTTCAAGTGGAGCGATTTATCAACTGAGCTAACGAGGAGTTAGATGTCGGTAGAGCAAACGGGTTTTATCAGCTGCCACCAGTCGAACACCAACGAGGGTGAACGGCCTGCATTTAAGGTTATAATGATAATGCAATTAATGCAAAGGTACACGCCAGCTGGATGAGAATGACGATACTAATCCCTGGAGAAGGGGAACAAGAGGGGCAAAGGACAAACACAAATATCCAAACACAGCTAGGTGACTGGTGCGCGACCGACAAAATGCGCCTGGTCTTGGTATCGAACCAGGGACCTCTCCATTTCCAATGGAGAGCTCTACCAACTGAGCTAACCAGCTGTTAGACGACGTCAGTAGAGCAAACGGGTTTTATTAGCTGCCACCAGGCTAACGTCAACAAGGGTGAACGGCCTGCGTTTTAAGGTTATGATGACAATGCGATTAATACAAAGGTGCAAGCGAGCTGGACAAGAATGACGAAAATAATCCATGGCGAAGAGAAACAAGGGGGAACAAAGGAGAAACACAAATCTCCAAACACAGCTAAGTGACCGGTGATACAGTGATACACGCGCCGTCCGAAGAGGTCATTTGGCGTTCGTTGCCATGGTGACGGCTATGACAACAGACGGCCTTTGCCGTTTGTTTTCATGCTGCGGAAGAACACTGCGGCGCAGCGATACGAGGTGCGTGCTGAGGCGCTTCCCGCATACTTTTCTATGGGCGGAACGCGAACAAAAAGAGTTCGAAATAAGGACTTCACGCAGAAGGGTGGTTTTCTCCAGCGCCTCATAATTTGACGAGCCTTACACGAAAAGCGTGACGAAAATAATTCCTGGAGAAGGGGAACAAGGGGGACAAAGGAAAAAACACAAATCTCCAAACACAGCTAGGTGACTGGTGCGCGGCCGAAAAAATTCGCTTGGTCCTGGTATCCAACCAAGGACTTCTCCATTTCAGGGGAGCGCTCTACCAACTGAGCTAACCAGGAGTTAGACGTCAGTAGAGCAAACGGGTTTTATCAGCTGCCACCAGTCTAACACCAACAAGGGTGAACGGCCTGCATTTTAAGGTTAGTGCGATATGGTGTGCGCTCCACGCAGAATCTATGCATCCCGGAAGGACTTCCCGCTGAGAATGGCCATCGGTAAGCCTCATTCGAAGGGCGTTGAACACATTTAACCTCCGTCTTTAGACCTCATCATTTTACTTGCTCGGGCAAGATTAAAGGCTGTAAGCACGTATCAGACGATGTTACTTCGAACTTGTACGAGTATACCTCCGAACGATAAGAAAAGGAGAATGAATCAGTCGAATGAGAGAATTAGTACACGAGGCTTTAAACCATTATAGCATGACAAGCATGACCATATGGAGTACCGTATTTTCCGGGCCATAGTCCGCGGACTATACATGTATGAAAGTTGAAATTTTAGGCTGTGTGGACTATCTACGCGTGCGGACTATGCAGGAAATTTGTTTTTCAAGATCGTTCATTATGAGGAGACCTGACGGATTTTGTGCATGAAAGAGCATGTTAATGATGATTTGTGTATAATACGAGCCTTTTTTGAGCTAAGAAAGCAGACATTTGTTAAGGTGTGCCGTGTATGAGATTTTCGGGTCCACTAAGCACCAGGTGCGGACTATGCACGGCAGGCGGACTATGCACCGGGTGGAGACTTTCTAAGCAAGAACTTTTACTTTCGACCCCAAATTTTCCGCTGCGGACTATACACCGGGTGCGGACTATAGCCCGGAAAATACAGTAGGTATATCATCAAAGTATGCAAAGGTTAAGCACCCCATCGCTCACATTGGTCTTAACGCTTCGCGCGCCTCAAACTGGAGCAAATGCCAGTTCATGCATCCCGTTAAACCGTGAAGGCGGCCAAGCGCGGACAATGCCAGAGGGGCGCGCATACCAGGAAACCAAATCGTTCCGATGATTTCTTTCTTTCTTAATATTTTTTACGCGTGCTATCCGCGGATGCATACACCGCTCCCAATTTGACGTGGTTGAGCCTTGATAACCTTCCGCGCGTGGGGCCAAACCTGTTCGCAGAACAAACAAGCAGTGCTCGCACGGAGGCCATGGGAGGTCTGGCGGGAAATGCTTTTTCGGGACGCTTCGAGAAACGCTCGCGAGCAGCTCGCTCTCACCGCGCACGCATTTGGTCCGATCATCGTGGGGGAGGGCGAACCCCCGGCGACGCACGGAATCGCCACATAAAACACACGGATACGCCTGCACATGACGTTGACGCGTGTGTGGGCGCAGGGAAAACACGGACATCGGTCTTTTTGGGCGATATAATCGCGCGGGCACGAAGCTCGCGACATAATCTCTAGTATCCTAGATGATGCTTGATGTGGAATGCTTCTAATATATGAGATTGATACATTGGGGACCCGCCTTTTTCTGGGTCCACTCTATCCTCATGCTATGGAAGTGTCATCGAGGTTCAGTGGGCATGGTTCACCTTCTCTATAATTTTTTTTCGGTCACCTCTGTGCGCCCTCATGACTCGCACGGTGCCTGCTTAGGTTGTTTATTAGTTTCAGTTTAAGTGCCACGGAAAATGCTAGTGAAGCGGTAAGTTGAAGGCTCGCGCGGAGAAACATAGTTGAATGGTTACTTACATGGAAAGAAAATCCACTCGAAAGCTGCGACTTGAATTTTAGAAACGCCGGAAAGCACACATTTTCAAAAAAATGTTAAAGGAGAATTGTTTTTGCCTGGCTCTAACATTAGAAAGAAATGTATACGTTTAATAAAGCCTTTGCTGCTATTTTTAGTGCTCATTTTTTTATTAAATTTTTTTTTATCATTTGCATCGATAAACTTTATTAACCTATAACACCCTGTCTTCTGTTTCTTTTTTTTTTTCCTTATTGATAGGCTATGCATCGTCGATAGTTGCAATAAAATCATACGGCATAAAAGCCTAAATGCTGCATTGAAGGAAACAGGGGCAGGCTAACAACCAAAACGCACAAAATATTGTAAGTCTCGCACAGCCTCGAGCGAGATAAAGGTTCTGCAAGGCGGTCAAGTATAACCCGTCTTTTAACTTCAAAGATTGCATTTCCTCTTTGTAGAAAACGGCCGAGCTCATCTGGAAATGGTATACCTGCTGCAAGGGTGGTGTTTTATGTTACTGCGTCGGGTATAGAAACGGCTTTCTATTTTTGGTTCAACTATCGGCGTATTATACCGCTGGCGCATACAACATATCCCCCCGCGCCATCGGCGTGCTCATGTGCTTCTTCCTCCGCTGAATCTCTGTATGGGGACATCATTCGTGTCATAAGATATAACGTAACTTCTTTTGTTTCGTGTCATTTATGAAACTTCAACAGTCAGGCCAGTCACATTGTTAAGCCGTGGTCAAACTGTCAAACTGCGGGCCGCGGGGGGATAACTGAGATATAACGTTGTAGCCGAAACGTTGCCCAGATCTGTTTTGTTGACCCAATATGTGCTACATAGCCAAAAACTGAACTTTTTGCTGGTATATATCAATTGTTTCATTAAAAAAGGTTGACCTTGGGGGGCATATATGGGAGGGGCGGTCGCCCCCCTCTAAATCCGCCCCAGGCAACGTGCGCGTGAAGATAGCTTTCTCAAGCTTCAAATTGCTCGGGCTTTCCCGCACAAGCCGAGACATGGCGGCGGCCAGCCGCCTTGCTTACAATCGTCTATACTTCGTCTCAGCTTAAGTCCAGACGCAGCCGACGCTATACGAGCTACAATTTCCAATCAAGCAACGTTGAAAACGCAAGTCACTAGGTTTTTTCTGTCTGTCATTGGTTCAGCAATGAGAGAACACGTATAGAAATGTGACGAACACCATGATGGTACGCTTTTGACGCTGACTGAGTGGTCTCATCAGGTCGTAGCATTGGCTGCGTCTGGACTTAAGGTAAAACAAAGTATATACATGACCTGCACGTGACGTTATACGTCGTGCCATGCTTGCGCCCATTCCTTCTTGTTTTGGCAGAAAAACAATTAATTCGGCGGTGCGAAATCTATGCTGCGGAAGGTATACGGGCCAAGAAGCGAGGTCACCGGAATGGCCGCTGCCGGGACGCCAGTGCAAGCGTATACATGGCTTGCACATGACGTCAGTGAACCATGCTGGTGTTCATTCAGTCATGCATGAGACACTGCAAAGCGTTTCAAAGATGTAAAATCCAGGATTCACGCGATGATAACACGGCATGTTCACGTGATGTTAACACGGCATGCTCATTGAATGTGAAACATGTTTTTTGAGCATGCTGTAAAAGCCCTATTGCGTTTTCATTTGCGTTTCGGTCTGCGATATTATCGGGCCAGTGTTACTTTCCGAGCACACGTCGGAAGTTGCGCCACTGTCGTTATTACGAATACTGCGCGCTTACACCCCAGTGCCTCAAGGAACTGGCGGTGTCCATAACGAGGCCCCTATCATTAGCTCACTCCACTGGAATTCATACTATACGCAAATATCGCTAAAAATTTTCGGCTCAAATACATTAGTCCTTCTGCAGGAACGGTAAAGCCTATGAGCCACTAAATAAGCTGCACGCTTCAAAGTAGCGACATTCCAGCCGGATGAATGGATGGATGCTAATGGCTCTACCCTTTATAACGGACGGTAGCTTGCACCGCCTAGCCATCTTGGGTTAAAATCATTGTGCCCAGTTATCTGAAGCCTTATCTGAAATCGCGTGGGAATCGCATGGAAACGATATCGCCCGAGCTTCCTGGCGGCGCATCTAAAGCTCAGAAAGTCACATAAGCACCAAAATGACGGCGCCCTCAAGCAAGGAAGTGTCGATTCTATGATACACTAGTTACAAGGGCACCCTTAAACCGCAGCCAAGTGTGACTGTGGATTAACTGACGTCGAGGGTGCCCGTGTAACTAGGCTACATTTGACAGTGACTGCAAACCATACTTAAGAGTAACGGCAGTTTAGGACACCGGTCGGGCACCCTTAACTGCAGTTAAGTCTGACCTCAGTTCAGGGGAAGCTCCTCCCATCTCTTGCTGCCTTTTAGCAGAGCGAATTCTGGAAAGGAGGTCGCCTCCTCTCCGGCGTTTGCTCTGCTAAAGCGAAAAGAGGTGGGAGGAGCTTCCCCTGAACTCTTTACCTGCCACCGAGTAGAAGCGCACCTTACAGTGGGTGTAATAAAGCCGATATCATAAAACAGGTGGCGCCGCTGCGTGACAGGATGGCGACTTCACGTGTAACAGACGGTCGGCATTACGAAATTCCGAGACAGCCGTTCGTCCAAACGCGGATGCGCGCGGGGCCGCACGTAAGTCTAAAAGCCCATCCACCGTGCACCGGCGTCTGAGAAAGCGAAAGTGCCATTGAAACGCGCGCAGCGCTTCTCCCACCTTCCCAGCCATCCAGGTATTTTTGTTGATGTTTCTTTGCTTCCCTTTGCCAGGCTACATCCCTCGCACCTTGCAGCCCCTGGCTGATTTCCGAGATAGCCCCCGAGGATGGGATCGGACACAAAACCCCGGATTCATTAGGCCGGCTCGAAACAAGCCCGAAATAGCTCCTTCCTGACACCTCTTTGGAACTATGCGCTTCTTTTCACCTCCCCCTCCGCCGCCCACGCACGCGCTGCCGCCGCGGGCAGCGCCGAGGAATCCCGACCGCGCAAAGAAATAGAAGCATCGGTGCCCGCGCCGACACTGCGTCGGACAGTTTAAAAAAGAGCGCTCGTGGCGCCTTTTGGCGAGCGGCACATAATGGACTTGGATCCGCGCGGTTATTGAAGAGAGCCTCTCTTCCCCGTGCTTGCCCGCCGGACAAGAGCGGAAAAAGAAGAGGCGGACGACCGCCGTCGAGTCTCCTCAAAATAAAACTGCCTCGGTAGGTCCGCTGCTGCCTGGTCTGCCGACCGCTGCCTACAGCAAGTCGATCGGGCCCCTGAGCTGACAGTGCGGTGGGGGCTACGCGTTCTCCGGACCAATCATCCGTGCTCCCTTTCATCTGCTGACCCCGCGCTCTCTGCGCGTGGGTCTGGGTGGAAGCGTGACACGTGACTGGCGCAAGGGCGACGCCTGATTGCTCCTACGAGCACAGTAGCTTCCACCGCACTGTCAGCTCAGGGGTGAGCGCAGTATAAAGTAGGGCCACCACGTACCGGACTGTGAGCGTGCACCGCTACTAATTCGTGACCGGAGCTGTCAGCTGAGCGGGCGTCGTCGGTGCATCGCGTATCCTTTGTCCGCGGCGGACCTTGAACGGAAATGTAATTTCGCGGGGCGTCCCAACGGCTCATCCTCCGTCGTCGTCGTCGTCGTCATGCATGGGCCAGTGGCGTCTGTGGATGGTTCCAGCGAGCCTCTGAATGAGGGCAGTCGTTCGACTGGCGTGGATTGAAGACTGGAGCCCTTTGAATATGCGTTTGGCTGATCGAGTCGCGCGGATCTGGTGGACCAGTGCTTGGCGTGCTAAAAGTATATTTAAAAAAATGACGTTCATGTTTATTGGCGACGAGATGTTTTGGTGGCGCCACCTCGCGGGCGCCCTCCTGTGACGGAGCTATAGTCCGTTGCAACTCAAGAAGGTAGGGCGAGGAAAAGGAAGCTCGGGGAGGAGGAAGCAGACGGAACGCTGGAAAGGAGAGGGTCCTCTCCTCTCCAGCGTTTCGTCTGCTTCCCCGGCCTTTCTTTCCCTCGCCCTATACCTTCCTGAGTTGCGCACATGACGGTTTTTTGCGTTATATTTCTAATGAATAACAACGCCTCGAAGTTGCTTTTTATATTAAAACAAAACAAAAATGCTATAAAATGTTCAAGAACAAGCCTGAACCTTCACATTACAGCTTGCGCGGCATGCGTCAGAGCTATTCACAGCCTCTCTGATTCTCTTTTTTTGGGACCTGTGGAGGCTACTGTAGAAAAGGTTTTCCATTCACCAGAGTAAATGACGTGCTGTCTTCTGAGCTGCGCACGCGCGCACAGTTGTGTTTTAAAGCGCCGCACACTTGGTTTAACTACATTGAGCTTGCCGATACCAACGCTTCTATCGAGCAAATGCTCGTCAGCAACTGATGCTTAGCCCCTCCAGCATCGCATGCGTGGCAAAGAAGTTTGTCACTTCGCGACTTCTGCTCGAAAGGAAAGAATAAATTTTTATTTTCTTAAATTGTCGGATATGGCCCGGTGAATTCAGGAGATTGAATATTTTTCCTATCCAATTTTTACTAAGAATTGTTTACAAATCGGGTCCATATCACATGATCGAATGACGTTTTAACGAACAGCGCCATTTGAGCGAATCGACGTTTTAGCGAATAACGGGGGCGCGAGTTAACCCCCTTCCCCCTCCCGCGCTGCGCTCACGCCGCTTCGCGGCGGCCGACTATTCACTAAAGTGTCTTTCGATCAAAAGTCAGCCTTCGCTAAAACGTGCTTCGATCAACTGAGTGCCACCCTTACAAATTTAAAATCGCTCGCTGAGAAGCGCATCGCGCGTTATGCGCATTTGGGTCCGCAAAGTTAAACACGCAAACGGTAGTATTTCATAGCAGGTTTATGCCTCATTTTTTGGGACGCTGAAGTGTCAGCGACTTACTAGATTTAATATCGCGAGGGTGTCTCGCATGTTTTGCGTCGACCGGGTGAATAAGCAGTGATTTAATCGAAACGACTCCAGAAGCCAGCCACCGCTTCTTTCAGCCAATTATTTTGGGGAAATGTTTGTTTACTGGTTTACAAAATTCAAAAAGGAATCACCTTGGAACTAATAAGCAGACCTGTACAAATTACTCAAAAAAGGTAGTTTAAGTTACTGAGTATCGACGCCAAAAGTAATTGGAGTAGAGTAGAAATTACACATTTGTAATAGTAATTGAGTAAACTACTAACTACTGTAAAAAAGTAGCGAGTTACTTCAAAGTTACTTTCGAAGTTACTTTTTTATATTTTTGTGGTAGCAAAATGAACAGCAGTTTTGATTCGTGAAAAACCCTGATAGCCTGAAATAAATGCAGTCATTTTATGACTTGCGTTTTCACCAAAATAGTTTATTCGCTCGCAGAAGCAATTTACTTTCAAAGTTATTGATAGGAGAGTTTTCGCTTTTTCCTCCTAACGACGTCCCCAGCTAAGCTAAAAAGACGTTCCACCGACGCGCTGGATGGAACGGCAGCGTTGAGTTTGAGAAACAGGCTGTGCAGGGTCGGGTAAGCGAGTGTTGGCATCTTAGGTGTCCATGACGAAACATGTGAGGTTTGCCTCGTTTGGGGGGTTGTATAACAAACTCTCCTCCTTTTGTCTTTTTCTTCGGCAAGTTGAGATTTTTATGACTGGCCCCTTTTTATTCCCACGACGTTCGGAGAGTACGCTGAGCGAGTGCACCTGACCGTCAAGGGTTCAAGTCTCACGCCACGACGATGAGATCATCCGGACGACTGCGCGTCACGTTGCAGTGCTATAGTGCTACGCTACCGAAAAAAAAGTTTTTTTTTTTTATTTAACAGAAGATGAAACGAACTATACTTCGCCGCTGACGCCGGGTCCAATAAAAGGAACTCCCAAGGGTGACTCGCAACCCTCGCCGGCGACTACGGTATCCTGACGCTCCTCACACGCCTTTCAAGTAAATCGTTTTCAACAAAGAGGAGATCTCCCTGGCGTGGAAGGTCGGAAGGGCTCGAAGGATTACGTGAACAAGCATTGACGCTCGTACAGTTGCAGCTGGAAGCGGGTATGTGCTCCCATGAACGGATTATCCTGTCTGCGTTTCTGTGCGGTGGAGTCCGGCTGTGCAAGCGAGTATTCGCTGACGACGAGGCGACGATGGGAACAGGCGCCCAGCTGCGAGGTCATGCCAGTGGCGCCTCCCGTAGAACCCCCAAACCGCTTGAGTCAGAACTCACAAAGGGCAGACAACATGAAAACAACAACAACCTTCGGAGTGCCCCCGTCTTTGCTTGCACGGTTGCAGCTGGAGGCGCGGCGCCTGCGTGCATTACCGGATTAGGTCAATACCCGACCAAGGCTTGTTAAGCATCTCTTCCTGCGTTCGTGCGCGTCGGTGTTATGTTTTGGCTGCTCATCGCCATCTTGGCCCAAGGACGCCTGAGATGCAGTTTCTACGGCTGCGAGGGGGCCCCTTGTTCGGGAAGGCCACTTCATCTGCCGGCGATTTCGAAAGTAGTTTGTAGTTTGAGTAGAAGTTACCTGAAAAATGTAGTTAAATTAAACTACTAATTATCCAAATAAAGTTGTAATTGAAAGTTACCAAGTTACTCGGAAAAGTAGTTAAACTACAGTAGTTTGAGTAGAGTAGTTGAACTACGTCCAAGTCTGCTAATAAGAGACCAGCACTCACAACGCATTGAAACCAACAGGATACACGGAGTCGCTTTCACTGAAGTATTTAGTACACACTAGAGAGGTTCTCGAATTTCGGTTTCCTATTTTCAATTTGATGAGACATATTCCTTTCTCAGTTTTATTTTGTCCGAATCATAATAAAAAATATACACCCTATTCGCCGGGGTAGATGTTGTAGGATGTTGTAGGGGGTAAAGCGCTGGATATTCTATTTTTATCATCCAGCTTTTTTCACTGAGGTATACAGCGCTTCGACACCTCAGCGCCAAAATTGTTTGTTATACTCGGCGACAACTTTTCTTGGCAATGCAGTGGAGAGGAGGAGAGACCGCGCACAGCTTTATTCAACGTTTGATTCAGCGCTCAAAATGAAAGAGGGAACGCGTGCCAGTACCCTCCGCTGCATTGCCAAGAAAATTTGTCGCCGTGTATAGCTCGACTACTCCTGCCACGGTTTCAAGCTTCGGTAAAATGTCCTACTATAAATATCACTTCACCAAATAAGCACAACGCGTGAAACAGGCTTTGCGGCGCGTTACCCAAACATCGCATGAAGCGAGCTGACGAGGCGAGGGATACAAGGTCCGTGCGGTCTGTCCCAGTCTGTCCTACCCGTGACGCCACAAACGATGATGATGATAGCTAGAGAAGCGCCCCCTGTTGTTCACGCACGCTGCCAATGCAGTTTAAGGTCGGTCTGCCTTTGAGGTGCCTTGACACTTGTTTATGCTGTAGATGAGAAATCAGCACCAATGCCTGGGGTCTTTAACGCGCGTCACGCCACGACCCAACGCCGGTACGATGCTCATCCAGATCGAAACGTGGAGGAGCAGCAGGAGTTATGATTAATAAAATTGGGGTGATTAGTTTTCCTCAACGGGCGACTTGTCTCCCAGCGGTAGATGATAAATTTAGCCAGTGCAGTACAACCGCTAGCGTGGGGTCTTTAACGTGCACCACGGAGTAGTGATACACGACCGCTCGCCGGTTACGATGCTCATCCAGATCTAAACAGGCAGGGGTGGGGATTAAACCCAGGATTCTTGTGTTCTGCAGCACGAGCTTTCGTGCACGTGCTCTGAGCTGCGGTGTACTAACACTTGCATATTGCGGTATTCGAAAATTTAGAGCAAGTGACGCAAACCGGCGGGAAAGACGTGAAGGAGAGAAGCGGGGAGCTATCGCCTATTCGAGTGTGCAGCCAAATACTTTACTAGGGGGAATACATTCCACTCCGCTCATTTTCATTAGACAGAACGCCTACAGCGCCGAATCCAGTCCTGACGGAGTGGAGGTCCGCATCAGTCCACGCGCATGTGCACGTAGATGTTCGCGGCGGCCGTGGCAGTGTCGTCTCCGATCCCACCCAGAGCCGTTTATTGAGAGAGTTTGGCCATACATTGGTTTGAATAGGCGAGCATCTCGGGCCAACCACAGGCCGCGAAACAGCCCCTAGCGGTGGTCGCGTGCTCTAAATTTGTGCCACGACTATACTTCGTTTCACCTTATGTGCGAGCGAAGGCAAAACTGGAAACGCGAGCACGGAAGCTCCGTGCGTTCAGGCTTTGCTCGAGCGCGCGAGCTGGGGAAAAATGGAAGAAGCGCTGGTCTCGCGCTTCTAGCTTTGGCTTCGCTCGCAGGTAAAGTGAAACGAAGTATAATTTGAGCCGTGCCGAGCGGAACTCCGCGTCTCAAGACGCTCGCGCACCCCACCCTTTGCACTGCTTTCTTTCAGCCAGTCTCAGGACGCTGTTCTAGCATTGCAGACAAAGGCATGGGCACGAGCGCGTGGCTTTGGAAAGTGCCTCCTATGCACGAGGTCTCGTACAAACAATAGCGTTTCGCTGAGCTAGGCTCACGCGCCTGTGCCTTTGTCTTCACTGTCGACATTTGTGAGATGGAGTAGAGGTCTCCTGATTGGTCGACGCTGTGTCACAAATTTAGTTTACGCTCTAAGCGTGGGGGGAATATTCGGCGCTGGCGGCGGCCTTTGCTCCGCCTATTGTCCAAACTCTCCTAATATACGGCTCTGATCTCACCCAGAGCCGTATATTAGGAGAGTTTGGACAATAGGCGGAGCAAAGGCCGCCGCCAGCGCCGAATATTCCCCCCACGCTTAGAGCGTAAACTAAATTTGTGACACAGCGTCGACCAATCAGGAGACCTCTACTCCATCTCACAAATGTCGACAGTGAAGACAAAGGCACAGGCGCGTGAGCCTAGCTCAGCGAAACGCTATTGTTTGTACAAGACCTCGTGCATAGGAGGCACTTTCCAAAGCCACGCGCTCGTGCCCATGCCTTTGTCTGCACTGCTAGAACAGCGTCCTGAGACTGGCTGAAAGAAAGCAGTGCAAAGGGTGGGGTGCGCGAGCGTCTTGAGACGCGGAGTTCCGCTCGGCACGGCTCAAATTATACTTCGTTTCACTTTACCTGCGAGCGAAGCCAAAGCTAGAAGCGCGAGACCAGCGCTTTTTCCATTTCTCCCCAGCTCGCGCGCTCGAGCAAAGCCTGAACGCACGGAGCTTCCGTGCTCGCGCTTCCAGTTTTGCCTTCGCTCGCACATAAGGTGAAACGAAATATAGTCGTGGCACAAATTTAGAGCACGCGACCACCGCTAGGGGCTGTTTCGCGGCCTGTGGTTGGCCCGAGATGCTCGCCTATTCAAACCAATGTATGGCCAAACTCTCTCAATAAACGGCTCTGATCCCACCTAAAGCCCGCCCCCCCCCCCCCCCCCCCCCCCCCATGTTTCAAAAGTAGCGCAAGGTGCGTCGATGCACGAGGCACGTGCAATGTGCAACCCTTCGGAAGATCATGGCGGCACAGCGCAGCAAAGTATTTGGCGCAGCACTGAGCTAGATTTTAGACGCCATGTTTTTCCTTGAAGTGGCGCGCGGCACGTGTCTCGAGCGTTTCCACAACAATAAATTTTATATGTAGAACAACCATCATCCTCATCATCATCATTTACCGCCCGATAGCCGAGACTTCCACGACGATAGATGGCTCTCGCCAAGCCCAGAAAATCTGTCCGCGCCGAGGCTATTGTATTTGAAAGGAGTGGAATGTATTCCCCCTAGTAAAGTATTTGGTGCAGTTATAACTGATGCAACCTTGCGCGTGAAACGCGAAACAGTGGAAAGGGGATTAAATTTACCAACGCCGTTGCGAGTTGCCAATATAACTGCTCGCTTTTTCCGGCCCCGAAGTCCGCTGTTGTTTGTGGCCCGCCTGAAATTTGCAATATATAGACTTGACTTGTTTACTCCTCCGTTCTCCGGCCGCATCTCCGCCAGCCATTTTAGAGGCGAGACGTTAGAGTCGCAGGAAACGTCTCGTGAAATATATCATATGCCGTTGTTTGCTTTAGTCACGGCCCTTCAAAATTCAACCTGCTGAAAGTATCTGAAAGCATATGTTGGAAGAACAAAAGAAAAGCCAATTTCGTGCATTGGCTGAGGTCAGCGGCTAGGTTTCACCACAGTCGGTTGACCGTCCGGGTCACTCACGGCCGCAACAACCATGGTGGCATCATTGGCATGACGACGGATGATAAGCTTTGACGCCATCGATATTGTAATTCTCAGAAAATAATTCACGTGGTTTCACGGACACCTTCGACAACCAGATCTTTCTAAAAAACATCGAACGCAGGAAAAATCATAGTCCACACGTGTTCGGCAGCTCGATTACAGTGTAGCATGATCATAGCTGGGCCACCACGCACTCGCAACTGTAGCGAGTCAGGAAATGCTCGTGAGAAACGCATCAACATCAATCGCACCCTGAGCCGCTTTTACGAAAAGGTGTTAAACAGGGTAAGCGTGATACAGTGATACACGCGCCGTCCGAAAAGGTCATTCGGCGTTCGTTGCCATGGTGACGGCTATGAAAACAGACGGCCTTTGCCGTCTGTTTTCATGCTGCGGAAGATCACTGCGACGCAGCGATACGAGGTGCGTGCTGAGGCGCTTCCCGCATACTTTTCAATGGGCGGAACGCGAACAAAAAGGGTTCGAAATAAGGACTTAACGCAGAAGGGTGGTTTTCTCCAGCGCCTCATAATTTGACGAGCCTTACACGAAAAGCGTGACGAAAATAATCCCTGGAGAAGGGGAACAAAGGGGACAAAGGAAAAACTCAAATCTCCAAACACAGCTAGGTGACTGGTGCGCGGCCGAAAAAATTCGCTTGGTCCTGGTACCGAACCAGAGACCTCTTCATTTGCAGTGGAGCGCTCTACCAACTGAGCTAACCAGGGCTTAGACGTCAGCAGAGCAAATGAATTTTATCAGCTGCCACCAGTGTATACCAACAAGGCTTTACCAGCTCGCTTGCGTGGCATCAACACAGTGGGTGCTACGTCGCGCTCAAAGCGAGCGTGCCGTCGGGCGGCGTTCGTCAGTTATTCGTGACATAATTCTCTCCATGGAGTTCAGCCTGAATTGTCCCATTGAGCGAAAAAGCGTCGTATAAACCGATAAAAAAACGATTGAGCGGCTCGCGCCGCTCAATGAGCGACCTTGGCGTCGTCTTTGCGGCCATCCTAGAAGTCGTCCTAGACCTCTAGGACGACCTCACTTGTCACAATGCATAAAAAACAAGCGTCGTCGTCGTTGTTGTTGTTGTGGATGCCCAAAAGATGGCCATAAAAATACGTTATCAAGCGTCATTTGCGTGATGTCATCAAGCGTCAACAAACGTCATCAGCGTGATGTCATCAAGCGCCATCATACGTGTGATCAGCGTGATGTCACCGCCGGAGCGCCGTGTGCAAAAGGTGCGCTTCTGACTTCGTCTGTGCTCGTTGTGTGCTTCGTGCGATGTACTGTGTGGCGACCGTGTCTACGTATACGGCCTCGACATCGGCTGCGGCGTCTACATCTACGGCGGCTTCCGCAGGCAACCGTTGGCCGCCCACGCAAATACGCCACTGCCTCCTTAAGTGTCATCCTCTAGGCGTCGTTCTCGATGTCGTCCTTATCCTAGAAGAAGTTTTAGACGTCGTCTTTGACGTAGTCCTAGAGGCCGTCCTAGAAATCGTCCTAGACGTCGTTCTTGACGTCATCCTAAAAGTCGTGCTCCTCTAGGCGTCGTTCTCGACGTCGTCCTCTAGGCGTCGTTCTCGACGTTGTCCTGAAGGTCGTGCTAGAGGTCGTCCTAGACGTCGTCCTTGAGGTCGTCCTAGAGGTCGTCTTAGACGCCGTACTTAGCGTCGATCTCTAGGAAGTCGTCCTATAGGTCGTCCTAAACTTTAATACGTGTAGAAACATTACTCGAGAACATTTCTCGCACGGGACTGGAATGATTTCGCCTTCCTACAACGTAAGCAGTCTTAAGTGTACTCGAGTAATTTGTTTTATCCGTAACATGGGTCTAGAGTATCAAACTGCCAGCATGTGTTCACATTGCTTGCTGCGGCCCTCCAGGCGATGTACTCTTCCTCGCAGCCTCGCGAATAAGGGGTATTCACACGAGGGAGAAATTCCGGGGATTTCTCCCCGGCACGCGCATCCCACGACGAAAACGTCAGGCTTTGCGATGTGCAAAAGCCTCGCGTTTTCATCTCGTGAGGCGCGCGTGCCGGGGAGAAATCCCCGGGATTTCTCCCTCGTGTGAATACCCCTTAAAACAAAAAGTATAGGCGCGAAAGCTTGGCAGCCTCCAAAGCGGGCTGCTACAGTATACACTGCTATACTACAAAAGAACAATTACGTGTAATGAGCTAAGCAGCCTTGCTCCCACGTCTCACACTCAAAAGCATAAACGTAGGAAAAAAAAAAAGCTAACGTCGTATTGAAAAAAAGTTGCAACCATGCAAATAAATGACTACCTCAGGTCCTCAACCACCACTACTAGCAATCGGGAGTCACAAACCAACGCTCACGATGTCGTTGACGCGAATAAATGCTGGTAGCCTTAGAATAGCGAATAAATGAGTACCTCAACCACCACTACATAGCGCGGCAAGATGTGTAACCTTCACTCGATGTTCATCCATCAGTATAAATATCAGTGCGATGGTCAGCGTCCATCGGATTTCATTTGTTATTGGAGAACCGGACGTTGGACCTTCGTGCACCAGATCGACTTCCTTGGAAGTTCGTTCGCGAAAAAGAAAGAAATGCGATCTGTAATCGTCACTGACTCGCTGCTGGTATCCAATAAATTAGCCTCATTGCCTGCTGGAAGCGAAAGTTTCTTCATACTTCCCGTAGAAGCGAGTGATCGTAGCTGGGCTCGATTCCCAAAGAAAAGAGCATC
The DNA here is from genome assembly GCA_013358835.2 of Ixodes persulcatus. Classification (NCBI taxonomy): domain Eukaryota; kingdom Metazoa; phylum Arthropoda; class Arachnida; order Ixodida; family Ixodidae; genus Ixodes; species Ixodes persulcatus. The sequence continues at coordinate 17,444 of JABSTQ010009888.1, read as the reverse complement.
CTTGCGTGCCAAAACGACTCGTTAGCCACAAAGACCCAACCGGGCAGCTCAGGGTCGTCGACTTCCTACTGTCCGAGAGAATAATTTTATGCTGAGAGGTTCGGACGGGTCGACCGCTTACAGTGTTAAAAGGAACAGTCCAGCTTTTCTTTCATTTATTTATTTTGTGGCTTCCGATCTCGCCGTCTCGAAGACTCCTCGGTCAAGGGAACCACGTCTGTTTATTCGAACGCCATCCTGTTCGTCACGAACTCGGAGTGATTGATGTTCGAGTTTGTGCATTCGAGCGACTGGTTCCGATTGAGACAGAAACGCGATGAGCAACCTAAAGGGATCATTAATTGTTATTTTCCTGCTTAATTACTTCAGCTATTGTACTCCGAATAAATACTTCGCATTCAGAAAGCGTATATATATGCTTTCTGAATGCGAAGGGTTATTCTTCGTACGTGTTAATTTCAGCAAAGAAAAGCCTAATGTCTTCGTGCCACAAAATGACATATTGTCATTCCTTTAAGACAGACGCGCAGAAATTAAGGCACCCTAGAAGTATCATTGAAGTATCATCAACTTCTGGCTAATTTAATCAAAAATAAAATAATAGTACACAAATATCCATTGGATATTCTACACTCACCAGAAATGCGAGCGAACGCCGTGGTGGGGACGGCCTTCCCGCAGCATTTCGAACTCTCGCTACTACCAGACATGTACAAGTTACTCAAAGAAGGTAAGAAAGTTAAGTTACTGAGTATTGGCTTAAAAAGTAATTTGAGTAGAGTAGACATTACTCACTGGAGTAAATTACTAACTATCGTAAAAAATAGCAAATTACTTTTGAAGTTACTTTTATATATATGTATATTTTTATGGTAACAAAAAAGTACTTAGATTTTGATCCGTTAGCGAAATTCTGATATCCAAATATAAAGCGGCGTGCGTTTTCACAGAAATGCTTTAATAGATGGTTCTGCTTCTGCGTGCCTAATTGTTTTGTACTTCTTTTTCTTTCGGTCAATGATGTCCTGCGGACGTATCATTTCTATTTTGAGGTTTAGCACTGACTGAGCTTGATTTTTCAGATAGTGTTTGCTTGTTTACAGTGTTGCGTAAAGGGCATCTAAAAGTACTTGAAGTAAAGTACGAAGTAAATGAGAGGTTATGTACTGAAAGTAAAGTAGTAAGTACACCGGGTGCATTGTACTTAAAGTAAAGTACTATAAAAACAAAATACTTTCGAAGTCAACTACAAATACTTTTTAGCACAATCATTCACGATGCCCTTTCATCCCTTATGCAGTTTCTTTTTTTTTTTTAACTGGTATGCATTGCTTCAGGAATAATCGGATGTAATCAACTTATAATGCACTTATTTGTATCGGTCTTATAGCCGCCATTACTTCACTCAGAGAAATGACCAAATGACGTCTCGAAAGACGATAGCGCGTTTTTACATGAAGATACGCCATTTTTTGTTTTCAAATCTGGGAATGTACTTTGAAGTCAGGAGTTTCAATTTCCACGGAAAGTACCAGAAAAAATACTTTACTAAAGTTCAAGTACATGCTCAGAGAATATACTTCAACCGAAAACAACTTTTCTAAACCTACTTAAAGTAGTACTTAAAGTACCATGTACTTAAAGTACTTCCCAACACTGCTTGTTTATTATTTTTTATGTAAAAACGTTGCTGGAATTACTAAGGTTTCTCGAACGATATTCGAATCTTGGAAGACCTGCATATTCTGAGTTTTGGGAAGAAAGGCAATGCAAAAAGGTCATCTTTGCGTTCCCCTTTGGCACGCGATTCTTCAAGTCCAGCACAGAATACTATACAGCACATACCACTTATCGCAGTGATATACCTACTGTTGTACACTCTTAGCCAGGTACCCTTTAGTAGAGGGTACGTTTTTGCAAATTTGTACCTATGATTATAGGAGTTACAATGTAACCGCCAACACTGTACCCTCTACGCAGTGGTCACGTGGAAGCTCCTACATAAAGGTTACAGTAGCGTCTGACGTACACAGTTTTTTCTCTTTTCTTATTCCTTAAAGTTTAAAAATGTAGGCGCGACCGTTGCGTCGGGGCTTTTTTTTTTTTTACCGTTGTTTTTAGAAAAGGAGGTAATAGCTACGTGGAGGCCGTCTTCACCGCAGTTTCGTGTGGTCGGCGCAGATTATACGAGAGGATAAACATCACATTATGTTCACTAATTAACCAAAATTTGATAATTAACCTTTCAATGAATGGCTTACTTGGTCATGACGGGAGTGATGTCTACTGCCTAACCCGGATTGAGGCCATTCGTGACAAGACAACGATCTTTGAGATATTCATGGTCAAAATTTTGCCTTCGCTCGATTCAAGACCGCAAGCTGATTATAATCCGTACGAAAGTGACGTATTACTTCTGTCCCTCCGTCACTATCATTTGACGCCGGCGCGTCCACCAAAGGCATGCCGTCGAGATAGTTACTAGGAGGCCCGATACAACTGCGTCACGCTTCTATGCACCATAATCAGGCGCGCCTCTCTGCGTGCGGTTTTCAATCAAGCAAGGAAGGCAAACTTTTAAACAAAAAATATCTCGAACATTTTTTTTTCTTTTTTTTTTTTACGAACTGTTTAAATTGGGTCAGGTTTTAATAATTGGTCCTGTTAAGACTGCAATTGCGACAATTGAGCCATTAATTCAAAAGTTAATCAACATATTTTGATTAATTAGTCAACAAAATGTGACGTTTAACCCCTTATCTAATGTCCGCCGAGCCCCACAAAAATGGGGCAAAGACTGCATTCACGTAGCAATACCTCCTTTTCTTAAAAAGAACGTAAAGAATTAAAAAAAAATGCGCTCTGTATATATTACATACTTACGTATACTTTCCAGCAAGACATCTTCGCCAACTTGAGACCCTCCTTGAATATAACTTTTGCGCAACAAAATTAAACACGAAGCACATTCCTCGCCCGGAAATCTGCCCTAATTAAAGTTGACTATAATCAATAATATTTGTGACCCTTGTCATTTTTACGCTTACATGGGCTCGCTGGTTTGCGAATATGGGCGTCCGGCATTAAAGTATGCGCTTGGGCAGCTTAAATAATGTAACAAATGTTGAGAACTACTCTCTTTATTGTCAAAGCCTTAAAGTAATTACAAAAAAAAATTAAACGCCCTGTTCACGACGATGTTCCAAAATGAAATAACTTTTTATGCAAGATAATGTTCGACATAGGTCACACAGGTCTTCATTGTCCCAGCTTAACCAGCAATGCTGTCAGTTTTCCGTTCATTGATCTGCGGGGTGTAGCGTCCTTGGGCAAAAACAATTTTTGGAGCAGTATCAACGGCTGCGCAAGTGCGAGAGGGGTAGTGGATGTTCTTAATGTAATAGATGGCAAGGCACATCACGAGGGCTTTCTCCAGTGTGCACGGACCACTCAGTGGAACAAGTTCTCCTGGTTTTCCGCCGTAAATCACAATCTTCTCAGCTGCTCCGTATATGTGAGGGACAGACAAAGTGGGTTTGTCTGGCACCTCTGCCTGCGGTGTGAACAGACAAAAAAGAAATTAACTCACCAAGCCTCGGGAATTTTTCTCTATCGTTGGTGTGCTGGACGTTTATCAATATTGGTCTGACAACATATGTGTATTCTGTCTCACGTTAAAAGTAATACAAGGGGACATTGTCTGACTTTATGTAATAAATGTTTCAATCTCACTATTTTGCCAAATTAAGGCGTTCTATGTACATTGGTCCCAGTGCTGATTAAGATACGACAGAATATATTCGCCCCTTTATGCAACATGCTTTTGGTTTAATTAGTCTTCTATGGAAAGTGTAAAAATTAAACTGTAGTGTAATGAACTACGACAGGTGAACATAAAGTACACAGCGTAATTTCACTCCTTTTAAAGATGGAACATCTAAAGCGTGCCCTTAAGTTTAGCTTTGTAAAACCCGGGAGGCATTCACTTGATCGAACGACGTTTTGGCGAATGAAAACGAAACCACGACGTTTCATCGTATGACGCTTTGGCGAATGATGGCGTTCATATTAGCGAATGGGTCTACCTACAATCATCGACAGCTCGGATTAGCTTACGTACCGCCTTGTCTGCCGCCACGAGGCGGCGCGGACGAGTGGTCAATCGATAATACGCGCCCAGTGATAGACGTGGTACGAAACGTCTCTCGTGCCGCCGTCTACGAACAGGAGTAAGCGGTTGCATCAACAACTCAATTTTTTTTTTTTTTAAGAAGCCTTATGTGTGTTGTTCCGAAGTGGCGTAAACGGGTTTTTAGCATGTGTTAACGTGCGTCCCAATGATACACGCGCAACGAAACGTCCTTACAGCGTGCCGCCGCTTACAAATAGCCTATTCGCTAACCGTCATTCGCGAAAACGTCTATTCGCTCAAATGATTCCTATTCGCTAAAGTGTCATTCGCTAAAACGTCATCCGCTCATATGATATGGACCCCTGGTAAATAAGAACTTACACAATCGAAGGAAACGTAGCAAACAGAACCAACCACCAACAGAAGCTTTCGCGCTCTAGTCAAACAAAAGGCTAAATCTGTGACATATGCGCGTATGTTCCTGCGGTTGGGAATCGCAGTCGACACACTATTCAAATATAGCCTTGCCCATCGCGTGTGGAAGGAGACCATCTACTTACCAAAAGTCCCCAGGTGCCCATGCGTTGAAGGTGTGTCCTGACAATACCCGCATTTCAACTGCGGGGCACTGGTAGTGAGGGAGGCGGCTTCTACAAGGTAGCCAGCACACTCGCAGCCTTCTTCTTTGCACCGTCCTCTTATGATCCCAAATACGTCTCTCTTCGTCAAAGCCGCCATCGCGACCTGAATAAACGCGAAGCATGAAGCTGTGATGCAGATTCAATTCTGCATCGAGCATAACATAATTCTCACCAGCCAAGCGTCAAGCATACCTTGTGGAGATTTGGCGTGTTAGAGTAATCCAGGGTCGCTAAACTCGTCAGACACAACTTTCTTCGTGTTATGACATAGCGGGGGGAGGAGCCGAAAGATTGCAGCGAAGTTTTCTTTTCTCACAAACCCGCAGATCCGTATATCTTCGTGACGTTTCTCATTGCAAGGGCAAAAAATCCCTACTATACTCTGTTTCACCTTGTGTTGTACCGCAGGAAAGGCTACAAGCGCGAGCTCATTGCTCTAGGGCACATCTCGGTGGCACAAGCTCTCGTGCACCAAGCGCAGCAGCCAACACTATCAGCTCGCGCTTCTAGCCTTCGCTGCGGTACAACATAAGGTGAAACGGAGTATACTCCCTAGGCGCCGAGCTAGAGCAGCACGAGAAAGCACGCGGAGACCAACGTGGTTTATCAGCTGCGACTTTGATGGTCTCTAAAAAGCACAGCGGAGGCTTGGGTAATTGCATTCTAAAATCAACACCGTTGAAGTTGATAGTCTGATATCGTTCTTATTTCCGCCGATAAAGCAGAATTTACTAAAAAACGTCCCTGTCGTCCCTTTTATTTATCTCGGCCTTTTGAATTTGATCAGAGTGTAGCCCGACGTGGCTAGGTCACTACCAGCCGAGTAGCATTGTCCATCTTTGGGCTGATTTCGCTTCCGGGCAGTTGTCCCCCATCAGCGGGAGATAAAATTATTTTATGATAGACTTTCAAAGATTAGCCAAACTGGGATTAATTCTGCGTTCATCAACTGAAATAAGAGTAATGTCAGTTTGTCAATATTGACGGTGATGTTTCGAGAACGCGAGGACACCAAGCTTTCATCGTACACAACCAAACTTTTCACCATCGACTCGAACACGCATCATCAAATTTGTCGTTCACCACTGATCATCCTGACCCTGACGTCAAAGTTATGAAGTATAAAAGCACGTCACTGAATGCGCCTGCACACAACGAGCCCTGGCACGAGCCTCTCGATTGAAAGTGTCATGGCCGCTCGTAAGTTCATGGAACGCGCCCCGTTTGAATTCCAGAATCTCTAGAACCATAATTTCGAAAATTGCACGCTGTGCTGTTCCTCGTCATCGCTCAGTTGGAACGCCTCTAAGCAGGGTCGTCGAAACAGAAGAACGGGGAGGGGGGCGATTCACGCCCCTCCCCCCCAAGTGGCGTCGAAAAACGGGGCCCAAAGGGCATAAAGGGGGGGGGGGGGGGGGGGGGGGCGGATATCGCCCCAGCCCCGGACTATTGGATTTCAGAGAGTTATAATAAAAAAAGACAGACGTTTACAGTTCTCTGTAATGTCGAATTAAAGCGCAGCTCTTGAGGAGGAGGAGGGGAGGGTACGGGAGGGTACCTCCACCCCCCCCCCCTCCTCCTATCCTGCTCCCCTCTCATTTAGCGGGGAAACCCAATTGGTGTTAAAATCACGTGACGTCATTTTCCCCGCTAAATTTAGTGAAAAAACGTCCCATAATGCAACGCGCGCGCGGTTACGCCGACGGCGACGCCGTTCAAGCTCGAAACGGGCGCATAAGAGTTGCGCTCTAAAAATTCGGGGGAAGGGATATCCCCCTTCTTCACTACTATCACCCCCCCTCCCCCCCCCTCCCTCTCTCTCTCTCCCGAACAATTTCTACGGCCCTTCCTGATCCCTATTTGAGTGTGTGTTTGTGTTGGTTATACCTTTCTTTTCCCCTTTCCACAGCTTTTTCTCGCCATCCCCCCTCGCACCCTCACCTCTCAGTCATTACCGACGTCCCTATACATAACGCCTGTGGGTGAGCCCGGCCGGAAGATGAGCTCTGAAATCGCATACACCGCGCACGGCTCCACAATATCACAAAGTTTAATCTTCGCCTCGATTCCGAAGCGAAGATTTTGGCCTCAAATAACTCCTTCCCAAAGTTGTGAGACGTCACTTTGTCGTCAGCAATAACTTCCACAAACGACGATCTTGCGACGAGAAAGTTCAGAGTATTTACAGCCCGCCTAGGTACAATCTATGTTTTATTGACTCTATAGCGGCGTAGGGATGTAGGGACACGCGGGCGCAACGTCATCAGTGCAGCCGTTCAATCGGCTGGCCCCAAGGTGTTGCTCGCGCGCGCTCCGATGAAGCTCGCTACAACTTTGTGCCTAACATTCTCGCTGGAATTTGAGCACCGAGAGAGCTTGGATGATTGACATCTCGTCCCGCGTGACGCCAACGTCGCGAGAGTCCAATCAGCACGCTCTGCGAACTTCGTGCCCAACTTTGTGTTTGACGAGTTTAGCGATCCAGATGAAACAGCAGCGACGAGTTCCGATCCAAAATAATGCACGACAGCCGCGCTCGGTCACAACCGCAATTCCTTCAAAACCGAAGCGTCGGCGGTCAAGGCAGTGAAGGCGCCAAGGAGTCTGGTCACTAGAGGTTACGTCTCTATAGTTTCGGAATTCGTTGAACTAAAACAAATTGGGTTCTTATTATGCCTCCTCTCTCGCTCGTGTCGTCCCCTAGCTCACTCCCCCTCTCCCTTTCCAAGTTCCCTTTTTGAGAGGAAAGAAAAATAAACACTCGTGTCAATCGTGTACAGGTTACCCGTTCTTGTCCAACGTTACATTTTAGATGTAACGACACAAGAGTCGCAGCGTAACTACTAAATATGGTTCTAGACAAAAAAAGAATCGCCGTTTTAATCTCTAATGCAACGGAAAACGTATGAAACCTTTAAGAACGACGCCTGTAACTTCTAAAATAGAAGTTTCATTCGTCTATAGGTAGCCATAGAGGGTACGCCGTTAAGAGTGATACCCGTGGTCTGCCATTGGTTCTAGAAACTATTACTGTTTTATCCTCTTTTTGCATTCTTTTACAGCGAATCTGTATACCTCTACCAGCCAAGGAAATTTTCGTGTCGTTGGCGTTGTAAGCAAAAAACTCCCGGCGAACAATTGAAGGCAAAACAGCATATCTACTTTGAAATCAGGCATACAGCATACACAGCTCAGTATCTGTTTTAATAAAGAAAACCACAAAACAAGCATCAAAACCACACGATGAATGATAAGGCGCGTGTGAACAATAGGAATACCCTCCCACGCGTTCCGCTAAAGATTAGGTTTGCAGCTGCTTCGAAAGGGGGTTGACGTCATTCGAAGCCCTCGTGTGAAGTGCAAACCGCATGATGGATAATAACGGCGCCTGCGAACAATGCAAAGCACGTAGTGACTTCACTTGTCTTTCATATATAAAAGAACCCGCCTATACCCCGTTTCACTTTACGTCCGAATGCAGCGGATGCTACGAGCTATCTTAGCCAATCCCGTTCTGTGGACGTGGCCCGTGATACGCTTTCCTCGCGTCGCTGTGCACCCTTTCTAAGGTCACGTGACACCCACACGGCCTCCGATTGGCTCCGATGGCGCGTAACATCCGCACCGTTTAAACGCGAGATGAAACGGAGTATAGCAACTGATTTAATTGTTGCTGCAGCACCGCGATGAATATGCCACGGCATAGTTAGGACTCCCGAGGAGCAGCGTGAATACTAGGAGCGGCAAAGGGAAAAGAAACGGCAATACGACCAGCGGCGCCGTGCTGCGACCGGCGGCGGCATTTCATATAGTGCAGTAGGCAATCGTTGCAGCACTGATCTCAATGACAATTGCTGGATCGCGCTTCCCCGCTTGTTCGCTGCAGCGCGAGTGAAGCCACCGGACTTCACTCGCTTGGGATACGATTTAGCGGTTCTGCTAGCTTTTTGCTGCGGTTTTCCAGCGTACTGTAGGCACGTTTTCTACTCGTTCGTCGTCACTCGCCGAAGAAGTTTTTTAAGACTCTGTGTATTGTTGAGACTTCCCGTTGTGAACACGTGGAAAATTTTACGAAAAGCGCAGTGTCGCAGGAAAAAGGCACAACTCGTCGAAAGCAAGGGTCCGGCGGCGTGGCACGCCGAACTGCCGTGTCTCTGTGCCTTCGCACGCTTGGATACCTGACCAAGAATCGACGCCGTGTGAATGTGTTTAGCGAGTGCAATGTGCGTGAAGCCGCATGTGCCTCTGGATCAGCGTCTTACTTTACTCTGACGTCTGTATACTTGCAGCCCTCGCGGTTTAGGAACGAGCTTAATCCAGCGTCCACTAGCGACGGAAGATGGGGGGAAGGTACGTCTTTTTTTCGTCCTTAGACGATTTACACAATACCAGTGCACAACAGCTCCTTATCACTGATCAGTGCTGGCTCATTATCAACCTGCTTAATGCACTTGACGTTTGAGCGCGGCTCGCCTAGATTGCACACGACCATATCGGCCGCGCTTCAAAGATTTTCATTCTCGCCGTCTTGTACTTTTGCTTTCGAAAACCCTCCTTGCTCCACAGCGTTGCCCTATTCGTGCTCCCACCTAATCCATTCGAGTAGATTTGGAACATAGCCATGGTTAATAGTACATACGAACACGTACAGATCTCCCCCCTTTTATTAATAGCAACTCACTGGAACAGCTGGACGATCCAGAACTCCGTGGCCGATATATATATATATATATATATATATATATATATATATATATATATATATATATATATATATATATATATATAAATGATCTAAAGGCATCTACGCGCGACACACGTTCAGAACTTTGGTGCGGCGTCAATTCTTGACCGGTATCCAAGCGTGCGAAGGCACAAAGATGCATCACTCGGCGTGCCAAGGAAGCTTTGATCACGCCGCGAGACCGGCGACACTTGTTTTCGACGAGTTGTACCTTCTGATACGGCTTCACGCACATTGCACTCGCAAAACACATCCACACGGCGTCGATTCTTGGTCGGTATCCAAGCGCGCGAAGGCACAGACACGGCACTTCGGCGTGCTAAAGAAGCTTTGAACACGCCGCCAGACCTTTGCTTTCGACGAGTTGTGCCTTTTTCCTGCGACACTGCGCTTTCGTAAAATTTTCCACGTGTTCACAACGGCAAGTCTCAACAATACACAGAGTCTTAAAAAACTTCTTCGGCGAATGACGACGAACGAGTAGAAAACGTGTGTACAGCACGCTGGAAAACCGCAGCAAAACGCTGGCAAAACCGCAAATCGTATCCCAGCGAGGTTGCGTGCGGTGGCTTCACTTGCGGGAGCGGGAAGCGCGATCCAGCAATTGTCATTGAGATCCGTGGTTGCAGGTGATACCACAGCTTCGCTGACCAACCATCTTCACAGCGTGGAGAGCTCCAATTTTCGTAAATACATGTCTTAAGTCATTCATATATTTAGTCATCAGTGTTCCAAAGATGATGTTTTAAATACCATGTATGAATTTTTATATTTTGGGCTTTTTAGACTATTTTTATAGCCCGACATTTGGCTATTTTTGGCATTTTTGGGTTATATCTCACAAACATTTGACGGGTTAATCTGCGAGTACCTGGCAACCCTGTTTAGCTTAACATAGGGTTCATAAACATGCAGGGGGGCAGGAACAGAATAAAGTGGGAGGAGATTGAGGAGCAATTAGAGAGCGAAAACTTTGCAGTGTATGGATTAGCAGAAACACATCTGAGGGATATGGAAGAACCACCATACATACCGGGATATCACTGGATGGGATGCAACCGGACCAATGGGGAACGCAAGGGAGGGGGATTAGGGGTGTTAGTTAAGGGTCAGGAATGGGAAAGGGAACAAGAGGACTGCAGGGAACACATGTGGGTCAAAGGCAATATTGGGGGTCTGGACACAATCTTGGGTTTTGTTTATCTAAAAACAGGGAGTGATGCAGGGGAGGAAAATGCAGAACACTTGGCATGTATATCAGGAGACGTTAGGGAAATCGGCACTAACAAGGAAATAATTATCTTGGGGGACATGAATGCACATTTGGAAGACTTTGATGGACATACAGATACAACAGGGAGGATGTTAGAGGAGTTCTGCGAAGCTCTTGATCTGGTATTGGTTAATGCTCAGGTAAAATGTGATGGAAAAATAACATGGGAAAGAAAGAACTCTCACTCGACTATTGACTACTGTTTAATGTCGCGTAAGATATACAACAGATTAGGAGGCATGGAAATAGATGAGGAAGGCACAAAAAGTCTGGGGAGCGACCATAAGAGAATCAGGATCAGATTCGGCACAGTAAAATCAGAAACGCAAAATCAAAAACGAGAAGGTAGGAATAACTTAAATGATAAACAACTACAGGAGGTATCTAAGCAAATCGAGAACATAGTATCCAAGCAACCGGTAAGAGAATGGACATATGAAGACTTAATTAGTGTTTTCAAAAGAGAGTTAGAGAAATATCGAATCAAACAAGGAGGAAGAAAACTAAAACGTAAGCTCAAAAGCTGGTGGGATAAAGAGGTTAAGGCAGCAATATCGAGACGCCAGGCGGCATCTAAAGAACACAGATGGGCAAAGAAAAAGGGGGCCACACTAGACGAAGTAGCATCAAGATGGGAGGAATTTCAGGAAAGAAAGCGGGAGGCATCAGCATTAATACAGGCCAAAATTGGGAGGGCAGGGGTCCAGTGGATGATGGAGATAAACCAGAAGGATAGGAATGCGGCAAAAAGGTTCTGGGAACACATCAGTGCGCAGGGAAAAAAGACCGAGGGGTACCAGCAGACACTAACCACACAGGAAGGGACAAAGGTAGAGGGGCACGAGGCAAGAGAATACATTAGACATACAATCGAAGCAGCATTTTCAGAGTTAGAATCAGATCAGGCCGTAGGGAATGGTAGTGGCTACACAACACAAGAGGAGGATCATAGCGAAGAAGAGGAAATGACCACTGGGGAGTGGGAAAAAGCAGAAGGAAGGGTTCCGGGTGGAACTGCGACAGGTCCAGACGGCATACCAATGAGATTGATAAAAGTGCTAGGCAAAACAAGCAAATTGAAACTAAGGCAGGTGATTGACCAGATACTTATGGGAGGGGAGGTACCCAGTGACTGGAAATTGAGCAGGATGAGATTACTATATAAGGGCAGGGTAGACAAAGACAGTATCAAATCATACCAACCAATCACAGTAACTTCAGTAATATACAGGCTAGCTATGCAAATTGTAAAAAGAAGAATGGAAGAATGGGCAGAGAGAAAGCAGATTCTAGGGGAGCTTCAAAACGGTTTCAGGAAAGATAGACGACTAGATGATAATTTATTTGTAATCACTCAGTGCATAGAGATAGCAGTGACAAGTCAAAGGCCATTATGGGTAGCATTTTTAGACATCAAAGGGGCATATGACAATGTGAATCAGGAAAAACTCTGGAACCAACTGAAGGGATATGGGCTAGAGGGAACCATGGTTAAGTTTCTAGAACGGGTTTATACGGAGAATAGGGTGGTTATAACATGGGAAGCCGAAACTACAAGACCAGCAGCAATAAAAAGAGGTCTTAGACAGGGTTGCCCATTGTCTCCCCTGCTCTTTATGATATACCTCAGTGAGATGGAAAAAAGTTTAGAACGGTGCAACCTAGGTTTTGACCTGACTTACATGGAGGAAGAACATGAAGTAAATCAAGTATTGCCAGGGTTAATGTATGCAGACGACATTGTACTCGTATCAGAAAGTCGTGAGACAATACAGGAACTGATTAAAATTTGCAGCAGGGAAGGGGACAATTTAGGACTAAAATTTAGTAGGGACAAGTCTGGTATAATAGTTTTCAACGACGAGAAGGGGGAGCCCCTGGAGATACAGGACACATTAATAGAACACGTAGAAAAGTACAAATATCTGGGAGTATGGTTAAGTGAAGGAAGACGGTATCTAAAAGACCATGAAGATATTGTAATAAAGAAGGGGAAACGAGATTCGGCTATCATGAAACACAGGGCACTATGGAACTATAATAGATATGAAGTTGTTAGGGGTGTATGGAAGGGAGTCATGGTGCCAGGACTGTCATTTGGGAATGCGGTATTGTGTATGAGGTCAGAAATTCAGGCAGGTTTAGAGATACAGCAAAGGAGTGTGGGTAGGTTGGCATTGGGGGCACATGGGAATACACCAAATGAGGGAGTACAGGGGGATATGGGTTGGGCATCTTTCGAGAGTAGAGAAGCGATCAGTAAAGTAAAATTTGAACAAAGACTAGCTGAAATTGAGGATACACGGTGGGCAGCAAAAGTGTACAAGTATCTATATATGAAAAGTCTAAACACTAAGTGGACAAACCGAACCCGCAAGCTGGGATTTAAATACATTCAAGGAGATGGAGCCGATCAGAGCATATCAGTAGAAAAGGGAGTAAAGGAAACAGAGAGGAAATTGTGGGAAGAGAGAATGCAGGGGAAATCAGCTTTAGCAATATACAGGGCACAAAAACAAGAAATAAAGAAGAACAGCTGTATGATAATTCAGTGGGGAGCTCTTTGTTGTTTGAAGCTAGAACGGGGGTGCTGCGAACGAAAACGTATAGGGCTAAATTACAGGAAGTAGACACTCTGTGCGACGTATGCAACCACGAAAGGGAAGCTATAGAACATGTAATTTTAAGGTGCCCTGGGCTTCGTCCCACCCTCTTGGGGGGGATGACTACGGATTTGGAGGGGGCACTGGGTTTTCCGGACATGGATGGACGAATGGATAGGGAAAGAATTGCGGTAACTAAGAGGAGATTAGAAGATTGGTGGAAGAGATCTAGGGAAGGATAAAAAATACATATAAAAATAGGCAATAAATTCAATTTAAAAGAGAGGGGGGTCTGTTATAACAAACTTCATACAAATTAAAAAAAAGAGAGAAAGGATGACGAAATGTTAGGCTAGGGGCGCAAGCTGCCGCCCGTTACAAAGGGTATACACTCCGTGCGACGCGACCGGCGCGCCGCCGCGCGGCCGTTACCGAAGGTAGGCAGTGAGTGCCCCAGCGAAATGAAACCACGCCGCGTGCATTGGTACGCATTGAAGTCGAAGCGGTGCGGTTGCGCTGGGTTGACAGCATGAACTGTTAAGTACTCCAATAGTTATGCGTCGTATCTCGTGGGGACGAAGTTTCACAGTTTTTCATATCGCCGATGTGCCGTACGACGCGAGACATTTGGTCTCCCGATCATGTCTGCCACTGTGTCGGCACGGCTGACATATTCTACACTGCCGCTTTGCGCTCTGCATTTGTTTTCGTACCAGTAACGCCTATATATCCCAGCTCGAACTGAAATTCCAACCCGCACTTGCGGGTATGCAGTGCGAATTTCGTTGGAGGAATGCCCTTCAAAGAATTTTCGTCCCCATCGTACGTGTCGATGATATTTCCGGACGGCACGCAGTCTGTACTTCATGAAGAAAGGTTCGAACGGTACAAAAAGTGACAAGTATGAATCTAAGGAAAACTAGAATGAAACTTGGAATCACTGGACAATCGATGTTTGAGGATGGAAGTTTATGTGGTGTGCTTTCTTTTTTTTTTTTTTTTTTATTAGCCTCCTTTTGGGTGTGAAAACGCTGACACCCCGAGTCTTGTAGACAATTTTTTTCTCGGCTTTAGAGCCACCTATCGCAAAGTTGTTCAAACTGGAAGTACCGTCCACTGGTCCCTTCCTACCTGTAAAGTGTGCACCTCCCGGACATGATGAGTGATATTCTCTTGACAGCCTTTGACGGTCAAATCGGTTCCCATTTAGTTACGCCGCCCAAAAATATTTCCACCTGATAAAACTATGCCAGCTCCTTTGGGTATAATAAGTGTTCTGTCAAGTTACGGTTTTCAAAGTACCTGTGTGCCGAAAATCAGCACCTCGCACAACCAGATTACTACACAACAGCTGACCGCAAAAGCCTTTGACGGCCAAACCGTGTGTTGGCCGGCAACTTGGTTTTCTCGGCTTTGAAACCACCTTTCGTAAAGTTGTTCCAATTGGAAGTACAGTGCACTAGTCCCTTTCTACCTGTAAAGTCTCCATCTCCCACGACGAGGTATTCTTTTGACAGCCCTTTCACGGTCAAAACCGTTTCCCATGTATTCAGTTACGCCGCCCAAACCAAATTTCCACCTGGTTTCCCTATGCCACCTATTTTTGGAATTATAACTGCTGTGTCAAGTTACGGTCATGTCCAAGAACCTGTGTGTCAAAATCTGCACTTCGCACAGCCCGGTTATAACACAAAATTTTGGGTCCAATATTAGATATTCCTGACAGCTTTATTCCTTTATTCGTTCGAACCTTAACTTTCACACCTGCTGTCTTAATAAAACTTGGCCCACTTAGTGCACAAACTTAGTGAACATCTCACTCGCCTCCAAATATCATCGTCCCAGCAGTCCTACGTTTACAGCGACGAGCGAAACAAATTTCCCACTGAGAGCAATTATGGTGGCGGCCGTCTTGCTTTTCGGAAAATTGCTCAAACCCCTTTTTCGACCGCAACTGAAGAAATTACCGCTAATAACGACTCAAACTCAGTATATAAAAAGCGGAGAACAGCTAAATGCCCTTCTTAAATCTGCCCCAGCACTCATGCAACGTCACCCTCAACTTGTCGGCTCAAAAAGCAAAAGTTCCGTCCGTGCGCGCTTCCGCCGCCACAGCTTCGCACGCGAAAAGGTGCCGCAGGCTGCTGAGCGCGCCTCACTGTCGAACGCCAGCTCCTCCGCTAGCGGCGCTACGCGCGTTTTTCAAAGCGCCCCCTATAGTTCCCGCACGGAGCGTATAGCCATTACCATCCATCCATCCATCCAGACGTCTTCTCCTGGGGCTCTAAACTCGTCAAACACAAAGTTGGGGACGAAGTTTACGAAGCGCGCCGATTGGACTATCACGACGACGAATTCGCGCTTTTGTCGCCAGCGTCCAGTCTGCGCGCTCCGCGAACTTTAAGCGCGAGACACATGCGCGAAAAATCCATCCGATCCGACGTCCGATCCGGCAGTACGACTGCCTGATCCGAAAAATTTGGTCGGATCCGACGTCGGATCGGCGATCCGACGTGCGTCCAACGCGCCAGATATTTTCGGACGGCGGACGGATTGTCGGATGCGTCTAGCCAATCACAGCACAGCTAGCGCGAACGTCATGATGACGCACTGAAGCGCTCATGCATGGTGGCGAAGTTAGCGCACAGTGATTATGGTGATGCCGGAACTGGGCGGAGCCGAAAGGATCGTCGTGTCGCATGCAAGGTCGGAAGCGTGTGTCTCAAACTGTCGCGTGCGGCAATCCGGAGCGGCGTTCGGACTGTCGGATCGGACGTCGGATCGGACGATACTGACGCGCATGTGTCTCGCGCTTCTGGCTCCAACTTTGTGTTTGACGAGTTCGGGGACCCTGGCAGTGGCGTCACAAGGGGGGGGGGGGGGGGGGCGGACCGCCCTGGGCGCAGCGCTCAGAGGGGGTGTCACGGCGGGCCACGAGAGCGGGGGAGGGGGGGGGGGGGAGAGTCAGGCGGGCCACGCGAGAGGGGGGGGGGGGAGGGAGTGGGAGTCGCGGCGGGACACTCGCCAGCCGGGCGGGGGGGGGGGGGGGGGGGGTTGCGGTGGGCTATTGCCCCGGGTGCCGCTGACCCTCGTGACGCCACTGGCCCCTGGCCTTTTTCTTCGACGCCAAATTTTCCAATTTTTCCCTCACCACAGTCTCGGATTTTAAACAGCAGGATTAGTTTATATGCTAACCCCGGCTGTCTAAATATACAGACAACACAATTCTTAAAAACGAGCGACTCGAATGCGAATGTATACAATCTTCATAATCTAAACCAGGGGTCTCCAAACTTTTTGGCTAAGGTGTCGGGTTGGGGATCTGTTACAGCCTCGAGGACCGAAAAATAAATAAGACAGTATGAATGCGGAAATACCAAACAGATAAACCTCAATAAGCATTTAAATACAAAAATATAAACGAAAGCAAAAATGAAACGTGAAAATAAATGATTACTATTTTTTTTTTTATTTCAGTATGTTGTTAATCATGACATTACGAAACAATTGTCACCCAGAAATCTCACCAGGAATAAATAGAAACTTAGGCATATTCCCACAGGGCAAAAGATTAATGCAAATGGTCGATCTGATTATGACAATATGTGTGATAGTTATGACACAGGATACTGAGCACGATATACACGATTCATACATGAAACAGTGAACTACGAATTATATGGCTGGTGGAAGCAATGTATACTAAATAATATGGCGGGAGAACCCGCGATTGAATGTAGTTTTCTCTCATTCGTTTTTATATCTTTGTTTGTGTTTTGACGCACCTGGCGGCGCCTTTTTTCTTTTTTTTTTTACGGGCGCTTCTTTTTGTGTTGGTAGCAGCCAAACTGGTAATTAACGCCTTACTTCTATCTAGTTTTTTTTTTTTTTTCGGTAAGGAAGTATACGACTTCGTTACTTTCCGAGCGAACGAACGATTAATGTATTTTCATTACGTTTTGATGGGGTATCGAGTAACGGTATTTAGTTACTTCTGGACAGGAGCGTGTACAGCGGAGGTTACCCTTTTTGGTTTTCACGCCAGCTCGTG